>VWZN01021555.1:41490-113775 GCA_013396955.1 Regulus satrapa | reverse complement strand
AAAAGGGGGGGGTGGGGTGGGGGGAAGGAAAGAAGCCCAAATTAGTAAATAGTACTTTTTTCTAAAAAAAGGTGATTTTATTGAGTTTTAATATACAGATTTAATATGTTAGAGTAATCATACAAGATCTCTCTTGTGTTCAATTTACACATTACAATAGAGATGTGAGCTAAAATCTTTTGGTTTAATGTACAAAAGGATGTCCAATGTTGTCCACCAGCAGCTTTGAACTTGGCAAGAAAGGTTCTAAAGATTTTAAGTGCAGTAAAAACCATACAGAATACAAAATTAATATAAGGACTTTTTGCCAAGGTATATAAACACTTGAAAACAAATGGTGCCTGCTCCACGGGGCAGACAACTAGCAAATTAAAAAAAGTCACTGACCATGTTCCAGGGGAGGAGGAGCATCACCCTGTGTAACAGTTCTTATAAAATGGACTAAGAATATCTGTATCATAAAATCTGTACTGATCAGAAAAAAAAGTCTGAAAAGAAACAGTAGGCAAGGAAATGAACAATCCAAAAAATGACATAGTAATATAAAATATTTCCATCACTATTTAAATGCCAAATTAATCAAGCAATAGTAAAAAAAATCTGAAACAAAACAAAAAACCAAAAAACAAAGCTCTTCTGTTTAAAATAACAGCACTGTTTTTGATTATTTTCAAAGATTTTTTTTTTTTATGAACACACTATATACTTATTTCTTTCATACAGAGCAATGTGTCCATTTGGTCTGTCACTTCAGTGAAGCTGATAAACAACCAACCCATCATGTCTCACCTTTGACACATTTTAACCCTTTTCTCTCCTTTTGTTGGCTACTTTGGTGCCTTCTCCTCTCAACTTAAATACTTTTCTTCCTTTTCTTTATACAGTGCAGAGTATACGGGCTTAGGATGTGGAGATTTTCCTCTACTCCAGTTCACTCTCTGGCTCTGAGTTCAGTGGTGTGCAGTAGTTTGGCTTGTCTGAAGGCACATACCCAGGGAGACACAAACACTTGTATGACCCTTCTGTGTTAATGCACTTGGCATTCTTGCAGAGGGACATCCTGTTGTTCAGCTCATTGCACTCATTCACATCTGCAAAAAGGAGACATCAAGGGACACATGTACTTAAGTCTGGTGTGTAGTTCATACTCGTTTAGTTCCAGCATTGTTAGGACTAGAACAATCTGCACAAATGCCCTGAGAACTTTATTTTCAGTTCCAATGGTGTGGAATTAGGCTGGGTCAAATGCTCTAAAAGATGAATTGGGAAGAGGTGGAAGTTATCACAGGAAATTAAAGTGTATTAAAGGGCCTTAAACAATTAGATTACCATGTCCAAATTCAGCCTAGCTGCACAACAAAATTAAGTAACCACTTAAAGGTGTCTATCTGATCACTGAAAAGTGACTTTTAAAGAAAGCTTGAAGTTCTTAGCATAGTATCTGCACTTTACCAACTGAATACTTTAGGAGCTGCTGATGTTGTCAACTAAACAGTTGTGAATGGCAAACTACCTGCACCCAACATCACACAGCTTTGGCCTGACATACACAGCAGCTGCATCTTTTCTTACTAAGGAGACCAGCTTGCTAGAAAGTCCTGAAGATTACAAGGCACATAGACAGCTTCTCGTCATGGAGCTGGGAGATTTCAGCTGTGTGTCATGAAGCATAATGCCAAACTAGTTTAGTGCAGACCATCTTCTGATTGACATTTGCTGTTCCCATGTTTAATTGTTTTAATTGAATATATAGATGTCTTGGTTAGAAAAAGTCCAAGATTTACTAGTTTGAGAGTGAAAGAAATAGCTGAGTCTGCAGACTCCTGAAATCTCTTGAAAATCAGGGGCCAAACTTCACCAGCTGGTTATCTGCATATTTAGGCAATCACTCTGAATCCACTCTAAAAATCCACTTCTAAAATCACTCTTCTGCTCTGAATCCAGTTCCATCCTCCTAGCTTATTAAAGACTTTGAAAAATATTTGGTCTGTACATTAAAGTCTTGATATAAGTTTAAGCTTCATTCCACAAATGTGTGTCTGTTCACTTCTACTCTCTTAACTGAAGACAGCTGTAATAGCCAAGATGGACTGAGGAACACTGAGATATTTTTGTAACAATAATTACTAGCCTTTGCAGTAAATAAAACAAAGTTTGGATCTTTAATACAATTCAGATGGTCCCCAACCCCTTTGCTTGAGGCCTCCTAAGGTCAAGTGACTGAGTAAACTGACAGACTACCAGGAGATAACAGGTCATGTAACAGGTGACATGCTATCCTCACCAACACAGGTCATTTTGGCCATGTCCAGGTGATAACCATCAAAGCAGTCACAGGTGTAGCCCTCCTGGACTCTCACACATCGGCCATTTTCACATCCATTTAGAATACCACATTCCTCTGCTTGTAGCTCCTCAAAGCTGTTCAGGAAACCTAGGAGGGGAAGGAATTGCAAACAAGCAGGTTAGAAAGCTATTGTATCAGTATATCCAAATATATAGTGAGAGTCTGAAATTCTCTCAGAAGTTTACTGGAATGAGACTTGACTTTGTAGAAAATAGGTAATCTTTAGAAGAGCTGCACCATCAGTTTTAAATGTACCAGAACAGGGCTGTGATAAGTTTCAGGATGAAAACTGAATAATTTGGTTAAGTTTTATTTTCTGTTAAAAAGATGTGATTTCTTTCATAGCATGGAAACTCCATAATTTCCTTGTTTGTTTTTTAAAGGGTAGGTTATTGTTTTCTAAATATCACTTCTTATTTCAATTGTTAAGTGCATCAACCTTTAAGGAAACAAGTGGTCATGCAATTTGGGATAAAAGTTTCTTAAAACAGGATTGTAGAAAAAAAGTGTGTGTGCATAGAGGGGTAAGAGATGCATTATAATTTATCCAAAAGAAAACATATTAAAAAAAAAAATCAATCCCAGCTGCCATAAGGAAAATAAGAAGAAATCAGAGACTGCTTTCCTGTTGTGGCTTTTTGCTAACAGCCCTTTGGCCTGTGCTTCAGTGACTGCTGCCAGTACAAATACCTATAATCTACCAATTCCTCCTTCTCATAATTCTAGATGGTGAGCAGTCAAAGCTCAAAGAGTTGTGCTTTTTTTTTCACCTCTTATACAAAAAATAGTCTTTGTATTCAGTGGTTTGTATAATGCTTTTTGTCTCCCTGTCTTAGGGCTTTTGTGACAATTATACTTTTTTGTATAAGGAACAATTTATATTTTCAAAATTACTTTACATTTTAACATGTTCAGAGATTGTCTCTAGGACTGAACTGCTCCTGTAAGTTGTAAGTTTTTCTTCCACTAGGCTTTCTGCTCACGGAGCAGTGATATAACAGGACTGCAGATGGCAGCCCATCACATCAAACAGACTTCTGTGGAAAAAGCTGAGAATGTTTTGAGTCATACATTTCATAGCACAATGAATATAGAGAGGGGAAATTGGAGCTGGAGGGAATAGAGGAGGATATATCTCCCCATCTGTCCCATAACAGGTAGTGGCTCTACCAACAAGCCAGCAACTCATTGAAAAACTGTTCACTGATTCATATTGCAACAGCTGTGATACATGTATTTGCTAAGCTACCTAGGAATATGAATTTCTCCCTTCCTTATGTTTTTCTCTTGTCTTTTCTTATTTACTCCACCCTGTCTTGGTCCTTGAGGCCCTCTTTTCTACTGACCTGCTTTTGCCTTTCCTACTCTGCCCTTTCCCTATCTTCCTCCATTCAATTTCCATACTGCCATTTCTACTCCCCCTTGCTTTGACTACAAATACTGTTCCTGTCCTGGGTTTTCCAGCATGGTCCTTATTTTCTTCATAAGGATCAAGCTGGTCAGTAATCTACACTGAGTAGATTCTAAAGACACTGAACACATAATGTGAAGTACTTGCTGACAGGTGTCACATCTCAAGAACATACATAATACACAGGATGTATACAAGTGTATATTAAATGGGAAACGTTGCACTCTTTTTCATGAGCCTTGTAAATCACTCCTCAGTGCAATAGTATTGAGGATATTGAGCACTGTCACGATGTAGATAACCAAGTCTCATTACTCACTGGAGTCTTCTGGCAGTGCTTGCAGAGGGCTCAGGAGAGACCTTTAAAAACCTTTCCTAATTTAGAAAATAGTGCCAAGAAAGGGAAAGATGTCCCCCCAAATACAGATTAAAAAAAAAAATAAAGGGCATAATTTGTAAGACATATAGCTTATATGTAAGCTATTCATGTGCATGAACATATGTACCACTATATACACATTTTTCTCTCCCTCTCATAAATACAGTATGTTGTAATTTTAACTAGCTAAAAGTAAAATATATATTACTCACAGAAAATTCTACTTCACAAAATATACTCTAGTTCAAAACAGCTGGATGGGACCTGTATTGTAATTTTGAGGAACATATTTGCTAAAAAGTGTAACACTGAAGTACATAGCCCTGCCATGGGATGGGATTTATTGTTGTATTCCTCACACAGCCTTCATCAAGATTGTGATCTTGAAGTCTCTGATGCCCTAAACAGGATACCCTATCTGATTCAGTCATGGGATGGGAGCAGGAGCCATGAGCTCTTAAGCCTCTGTCCCTAAAATGTTGGAATCTCTCAAATGATCTTTACAGTCCCTTCCCACTGCAGCCATTCTATGAAGTGGTCTCAGCTGTGGATTCAAAACTTTCCACAATTTATTGTATTTATTTACCACTAAATTATATACCTTGTTTATACCCTGTGAAATGCTTCTTTCCAGATAAACGGACATTAACACTGTTTATCCACCCAGTCATTGTTCTGGGTTTTTCATTGTGTAATCAGTAGTTTTCAGCTGTGTGACATTTCAATTACACATCAACACTCAGTAATGCTGACTGGGGAAGAGCCTAATACCAGCTTGCAGGCCATATATATTTAAAGCATGAGGAGTTACCAGCTCCTTCTGATATTTACACTTTTCTTCTCTAAAACTGTGATAAAATATTCTGGACCTGCACAGGGTGTATAGTTTTGAGTAAGACGCTGAAATCTCTAAGCATTTCTCTCCCACAAATTTCAACAGTGAGCTGGGCCTGACCCAACACAAAGAACCCTGATATTCCTCAAGTACAAGTGAGATGCTGTGTACACTCCCTCACACCCCGCTTGGCAGGCCATAGCATCCAGCCTGGTCCATACATATGTGCATTCCCTGATCACACTGTGCTGTTCATGTCCTCTCTTGAGTAAGAATGGCTTGCAGGCTCTCCTTTCACCCATACAAGTTCCATTGGGAAATCATGGAAAGATGAAGAGTTTTTTGGGGTTTTTTATTTTAAATTCAACACACTCTGGAGAAATCTGTTCCATGCTCCAAAGGAAAATCAATTTGTGAGAAGGAAAATTGGCAAGCCTTTTGACCTTGAGCTGTAAAACTGTTGGTAAACACAAGTTCAGTACACTTGGCACAAACTGCTTCACTAGATTAAAAATTAATTGTACTCTAAGCCCAACTGGACTCTCATACAGACCTGGCTCTTGAATTGGAACACCTGACTGAAAACTAGTGTCATAGGAATGACTAAAGCATAAATAGGCCACATTACCCAGACACCAAGAGAAGAATGAAACTGGCTGCAGGGAAAAAAACCTGAAGTAAAAATCTCATTTCAACTCTTTTACATAATAGTGAATCTTGCTTACGGTCTTCAACAAAGTATGGATTGGTTTCTGGAGTGTAGTGCTCCTCGAAGTCAACTAAAGCATCCTGTCCATATGGCCGTCGAGATCTTGGAACAGGAATGTTGCACAGCTGGGCGTAATCCTCTGAGGGGAGAAAAGAAAATAAGATATAAAAGTAAACACACTTGTAACACAGGCTGCATTACATTAGTCCCAGTGAGCTGTGGTTCATATTTGCTGAATATCTTCCTAGAAACACCATAAATCTGCAGAAAAGAAAACTTCCAGAAAGCATTCTCTCTACAAGAAGGATGTCATTAAAATGTTAATGAGCCAAATATATACTATTAAGTCATAATAGGGATAACACCAGGGATAGATTTAACTGTACAAAAAGTAATAGCTCAGATTCTTCTGCTCTGCATGGGTAGCAAGAGCCGAGGGATGCTGTGTATCCCACTGCTAATGCACTTCTCTCCAGGGCTATCTCTGTCTGTACTCCTCATTCTGTGGATTCTGGAACAAAGGCTATCCCAGACCATCATGGCTGCTAGCAGAAGCCTCCCCAAAAGAAGTCAACTGGGGCAGGTACAGCCAATATTTCTGGCACTATCATCCAACCTGCAGAAATCAGAGTGAAAAATGCTTCTAAAGTAGCCCACACTTATCTATAAACTGTATCTTCAACCCACTTAAAAGAGTGAATGCTGTTCAAAGTCTCCTTGGCTGTGGCCCTCAAAAAGCATGGGGAAACACACAGGAGAAATAGTTATAGCTGATTTTGTGCCCCTCTCTCAAAGCTAGACTGTACAAGTTGAGACCAAAGCACCTCTTCTTCAGGTGTCAGAGTCTATGTTTACAATGCTTATGCAGACTTTGAATCTTTTATAAATCAAATAAAAATTGGGTCAACTTTGTTTATATTACCCTTTACTAAAAGACATACCATACAATTTATTTGAAAATAGAAACAGTGTTAAAATACAGCAACCCAGGTGCTCCTTTACTGTTGCTACAGTCTCTTTAGCATCTGGTTCTGTGAAGATTGCCTGGTGTTCTGAGAATCGGGCAGAGAAAGGACAGGAAAGAAAAACCACCAAAAGAGAGGGAGGAAAAAAAGCCCTAAGCAGATACAAAATCCAAGAATTGCAGATGGTTGCCGAGCCAGAAACCTCATGCTGTGTAGAACTGTCCCAGACAGCAAATAGTTGGATAAGTCCAGACTGCCTCTAGACAGTACAGAACACAGCCCTACTTGCTGTCCAGCACTGTTATTTTGTTTTTACAGGTAGTATCTCCTCCACCTGGCACAATTTTATTTTGTACTGAAAAAAACAAAGTGTTCAAAAAGACTGTTTGAATTCTGTGGTCAACAACTTGGCCCTTTGAGAGCACAAGACAGAGCAGTACAGGCAAAGCTTGTCTGTGCACATATAGAGCTGCCATGGCTGCCGGTCCAAGTCTGCAGCGTGAACTCTCCAGAGAACTTACAAATCATTGTAAATCCCACCACATTCTGCTGCAAGAGCAAAGTGGTTTCCTTTGAGGTATGTCCTCCAGAAAATATTTATATAGAGTAATAATATTCAAACACCACTTTCCTCTCCCAGAGAACAAAATAGACTGCCCAAGACCAACATCCCAGGGCACAGGAAACAAAGCCAGCATGGCAAAATAAACGACACACAGCAAAAGTTACTTACATCCCTGACTGCAGCTTCCCACTGAGATACTGTGATAATAAGCATAGTTCTAAGAGTCCTCACAGGACCAGAAACACCCCATTCTTTCTTTCCCACATCTAACCCCAGATTAACATCCATGCACGGGGACAGGTTATCATCTCAGAGTGACCCCTTCACTCATATGTACACACAGGAAAGCTATGCAGAATAGTAAAAGCACTTTCTCAGAGATGCCCACAAATATTCTTGGCAAAAGAAATCTGCGTTCTACCACAAAATATTAATTCATCTGGCTTGTGTGGAAGAAACCACCACATAAAAACAGTCAGTGAAAGGCAAAGGAACAAGACAAGAAGCTCTTAGGGATCACTGCTTTTTCCACATAAATGTGATCTGATGGGAAGGACTGACCAAACCTGGACACTGGCTTTCCAGATTACTCAGTGCTAATTTTGCCATTAGTGATACTAGTAGTATAAACGATGTTTTAGTTCTGAAGGAAGCAGTCAGAACTTTTGAAAATCCATACAGCTGGAGCATATGTGAGAGTTGTGTAATTTGACAATTGTGCACGACTATTTTATATTGCATATCTGCCAATGCAAAGCTGTTTAACATCTAAAGAAGAATTAAGAAATGTTGACAGTAGGAACTTGTTTCCTGCCCCACTGATCCCTCAAAAATCAAGTTCTGAATGTCTGCATTTTTAGGTCTTATACCTATAATACTCTCATAATACTGTATGTTCTGTTTAGGTGTCCAAGTAGTGTAGACTAAATCTCTCATCTTTTATAATGTGTCAATTCAGTCATGAGGTGCTTGGGCAATAAACCCAAGGGGAGCAACAGCAACTCACCTAAGAAACCAACAGTAGAAATTCAGGATCAGTAACAATGCTAAGTTATCGATTCTGATAAGGTATCTATTCCACCTTTCTCAGCTTGTCTTTTTCTTCTTCTTTTTTTTTCCCCCAGGGAAGAAAAGGGTGGGCAGAGAGGAGAGTACAAAGACTGAAAGGTATATGGACAGCCACATTCTGGAAAGGTCATGAGAACTGGTGTTTTGAAGATTTGAGACTTGGATCCCTGATAGAAATGAACCCATCAGAGTGCCCCTGTGGAAGACAGAACAAGTTACAGCAATGACACTTTTTGTTGTTTTAAACTTTTCCCCTTGTTGTGCTATATTCCTAGAGTTCAAATTAAAAAGAATGTGTTTTGGGTCACTGTAATATGTGCTGGTCACAGTTTTCCAGGGAAGGGAATTAAATGAACAGAGTGCTGTAAGATTTGTAGGTGAAAGCATGACTAGTGCACAGAAACTTGCAGGCAAGTATTCAAATGGGAGAAGAGCATGACATTGCCCTAGGGAGATGACAACAGAAGACTGAGATCAAGAAGGTGGTAAGAAGGCAGAGACCAAGAGAGAATGTGTAACCACCCCAGAATGACAGAAACATTTTAGTTGCCACAGCGATTAATGCTTACTTTGGAAATAATCTTTCAAGTAAAGTTCACAGAAAATATGATATAATTCATAATGAATGAAGAAACTTTTTCTACATGGGTTTATTTTTTCTGCTCACTCATCTCTTGGCTGTGATCAGGGACAATACAGTTCAAAAGGAAAAAAAAAAACCCTTTGTTTTTAATATAGTTTGGTCTACATTGGTCCATGTGTTTCTAAGTTTTTCCTCATAACTTGCAAATGAAGCATAGAGACAGCTTGTTGTATAACTTAGGGTGGCTATTATAAAAGGCAACTGATGTATGCTTCCAAAAATGTAAAGGACATTTTTAAAGTCAGATGTATTGCGTATTAAACAAGCGTTTGGGGATTACATCTAGACACACACGTGTACTGGCACAGACGTTAGCTGTATTGGTGATGAAAGCTCGGCTGACAGAGATGACACAATGTAAATTGGATGGACTGACTGGATTTGAGGTGCTTACTAGCATAAATGCAGCTGTGCAAATGTACATCTAATTTGCATATATAGCTGTAACTGAGCAAGGCCCTTGTGAACCTTGCTTGTACCCAGAGGCTTAAAAATCCTAATGTCAGAAACATTATTCCACATTTCATGTATTTAAAGCAAAATATTACATAAAAAGATTTTCCTGACCATTCTGTTTACCAGCCATGAAACAACTACACCACAGCTAGTCCAGCTCCTGCCCATAAAGAAAGCTTTATTTCTGTTTCAGGTCCTCAGAATTGTCACCATCACACACACAAAAGAACCCAAGACTAAGAAACCAAACCAGATCCTTCAAATTACTTAAGAATGCAACAGTTTCACCAAAGGTTCTGGACATCAGTCTAAACTGGTTAAGTTTATGCTGTCTCAGGAGATTGCATCATATGTGAACCAAAGCCAAAACTATTTCTGCTCTGTATTTAGATTGTGCTATTTGATATAAAATTTTGATAACTTCATTGACGTTACTCATGGATAGATACTAAGGTTTGCAGCAAACAGCATTCATATATATTCTACAAGTTAAGAAAAAGTAAGGGTATCAGTCTTAAAGGTTATTTTTCATTAGTTTAGAAGTATGTTCATATCCTCTCATGAACACAGTCTCAGTGAAATCCCTGAAGAAGATCCACAGAGGATGTAAAGCTCTTGCTAAACTGAAATAATAACCAAATTGATTGTCTCAAAACCTCTTGATAGTGACCTTTTGTTCCACCACTAATGCTGCTCAAGTTTCCTAAAATGATCTTCCCCCTCCTTTTGTTACAAGTAGATACTTAAGAGATGTAGTAAAGGTCAGGTTGTTTCTGACACAATTTTGCACATGGCTTTCTGACTCTTTGCTAATTTCCATTTACACTTCTATGAGAAAGAACCTTTAGCCAGAGCTACTGTGCGCATCTCTCCTAATCTTCAGAAAACACACTGAAACTCTTCATCAACAGAAATTAAATCAGCCAAAAATCTGCACAACTGAACACAAGAATTTGAATATTCAAGGCCCAATCAGGGCAATATTTTAAGCCCAGAGGATATAATCCATTTGACCAGAATCCTTACCACAAAGGAAGGAGACACAATGCCATCATAAATAGAAAGATAAGCAATGATCTCCAGAAATTATCCAGTGCTTTCCTGCTGATCCATCCATGCTTTTGTCCATCTCAAAAGAGGACAGATGAAAAACTCATCCTTTACGCATAATGGTTTTTCCCATACTTCCAGATCTTCATGAGTGACATTAGCCAGAACTTAAAGGGAACACTATGTTCTCATAATATGGAAGCTCAACCCAGAACTAACTCATAATAGAATTAACTAATAACATTTACGAATGATACACAGAGCTTCTTTGCAAAAAAAACCCAAAAACAATCCAAACAACCTGTTCTTCCAGAAACAGACAGAATTCAACTCTGTGTAGGCATCTCTGAGGGTCTGCATCTGAATTAGTTGTTCAATGTCCATTTTAATCCATGGAAGACATAACCACTTCCAGGAAAGTATCTCATTGTGAAGCACGTGTCTAGAGGTCAGGGGAATATATTGTTCAGGGTGCTGATTTATCTTTCCTGATGGAAGGAAAGACTGTCAGGACCAGCACTGATGTAGGCTTCTGTATAAAAACACAATATGACATTGTCCTGGAGAAATCCTACATTAAACAATGCCCCAGGTGATTCACATTACTCACTACTCTCAGTGTTCTGCTAGCATAGGCTTTACAAATGCTAAAAGGGAGATATAGAGAACTATAAATACATATGAACGGCAGTTCTTCATGTGACTTCTAATTCCACAGAACATCTGAAACATTTACTGACTGGAGGTCTACCATTGTCTTTTCTCCAGATCTTCTAAACATGAAATGATTCCATAAAACCCCACAAAGTAATAGAAGTATTTCAAACTCAAGAATAGAAAAAGTATTTCTAAGGATACACAAATAAGCATGTTGATAAACTGGATGCTGGTGCTTTTTACAGCTGCCTAAGAATGTGCTCATAACTTTGTCTTAGTACTCACATCAACAAGAAAGTCTAAGTTACAGATGTAGCAATGCATCCCCACTCTCAATAGCTATTAAAACATCTGCTAAAGTGGCTGAGTCCCAGATCTACCTCAGCCTGTTTTTCTGTATGAAAGCTTCTCCAGACAGCCAGCTACAAAAGAGAAAGTACCCTCCTTAACTGACTGATATCCCTTTGGTTCAGGGGCTCCTAATACCCCCTTTACCAGCATCTTAAGGTGTTACTGAAGCAAAGGTGGTGCTGCACTGCAATAGCCTCAAAACTATCATTTTGCAAATACAAAATAGACTGGCTCTGTAAATTAAATGCTGACCCCAGCACACCACTTTACTCAGCATTTTCTAGCCACTAGTTCTGCCTCCTCTCTTCCAACTTCCTGTAACCATACACCTTGTCTAAAATCCATTCCAGCCCCCTAAGGGTCTCACAGGAACTTCTAGAGTCTCTATAGAACGTTTATAGCTCAGGTCCTCCAAATTCAAGTTAACTTGAGGTGTATATGGCTTTATTTTAGATTTCAGATTTTTTCAGTCTGGGACAGTTGCTCTGTTTTCTGGCATGGAGGCTTTGACTCAGCTGCTAAACCTATTGGTGCCTGTCCTGCTACCAGTTACTAGACCATGGATGAAGAGAGTTGGGCTGTTAGGCACTAACAGTAAATTGACCAAGGAAACANATGCAATGAAGAAAGGATTTTGCTGTTGTTTTCTAAACCAAAAAGTATCCAATTGTCTAATTTTCCTCCACTGGTCAATTTCAACAGATTGCCAGTGCCAAAGCTCCAGCAACAGAGAAGTTTTTTAACAATAATTACTAAACTGTTATTACTGTTCTTTTGGCAAATATGGAATAATGACACTGTGAACTCAGAGAGAATACACTTCAGTAGTTGACATTTTGGTATTGGATGAAATCTGTGAAAGTTTTTATCTGCAATACGATGATATAATACGATAATCATGTAATTGAAAACAATGTCTTGTTTGTGTGACTCAGATGTACTCAACCACAGCACTACAGCTCATGTTTGCAGTATTTTGATCAGGACTTTGAACTAACAGTTTGAGTTTGTTCCTCAATGTTGCAATCAAAACACTTCTCAGTCTTACTGTTGTTAAGTTGCTGTTGACATTTGTTGCAATATCAACAAATACAACTTATTTTTGTCCCACTCTCTGAATGTTTGAAGTGATTTTAGTGATTCAGTAAGCACTAATTAGTAGTTTTTAGAAACAGTAGCAACCATTAAATTCTGTTTTCAGGATGATTTAAGATCATACTTCTTTTTGCTTAATATGGATAAGTTCTTACAAAAGTGCTCTATCTTCCCACTGGTTTTATGCTGGATCCTACTTGAACAGGATATTTAAATCTTGTCATGAAAAATGGAAGCACTTTAAAGACAAGTTGGGTTACAAAAGCTAACTTGAGGTTATTTTTAATAAAGTATTAATATCTTTAGAAGGGACTTGCAAAAGTATTACTTATGGTGGTAGGTCTGTATTTCCTTCTTTCTAAGGGTGGTGACTAGATCTTCAAATACAATGGGACTATAAACAAGGTAAAAGGAAACCACAGATCTGTACTCTGATCCCACCCATTTCATGGTGAAAGTCTTGTGGTGATAATGCTTTTCACATTGCCAGGTCTTCTTTAACATGTGTTACAAATCTTCAGAAAGCCCCTAACTGAAGAAATAAGCAAACACCTTCAGTAGTAAACCCGGCCAACACAAAATACCTAAGTATTAAAAAACTGAGAAATTCCAGGTTCCCCAGCCAGGACTTGAACCTATGACCTGATGGCCTGGAGGTGTGAAAGCACTCTCTTGAGCCAATGATATCACTTTAAGTGCTACAGACTGAAGACATGTCAAATGAATCATTTATTCAGTTCAGTCAGCTTTAAATTTTTCTTGGTAAACGTTCCTGAACACAGAGAAAGGCTTCCAGGTTTCTGTGTGGGTGAGCGCACATGTGTGTGAGGACAAAAGAGCACATACCATCTCCACTTAGAAATGAAAGCTTGTACGTTTGCTCTGACATAATAAACTTTCAATGTGCTTTTATTTTTAACTATGTTCCAGTCTATAAGGATAATTTATAGTATTTGGGATCAAAGTATGCCTCAGTTTCCGTTAAAGCAGATACTTCTCAATGCAAATGAAACATCGCATAAAAGTTATCTTGCTTTTGGAGGGAGAAAGATTTTATTATCCAATATAATAAAATCTTCAGCTTTGACTAAGGATCATCCCACTTATGTTTAGGATGTTATCCACTGGGAACATCGATGTAACTTTTCTAATCAATTTCTCAATTTTCTTCAGAGAGCTAGTGGGGATTTGCACCTCACTGTAGGCACAGGACGGAGGCTCAGGAATCCTGAGCCTAATGATCAAAACACATCTAATCTTTTCAGACTGAAATAGTTCCAATTTTTCCCTCATATCAGCACTTTTGTTTAAATTAAAAGCTGGGAATCTAATAAAAAAATATTCTGGGAATCCTCCATGATTGTGTTCTAGAGGAGAGTCTTAGAATTTGCAGCCTTTGTTCTGCAGCTATGTTTGAAATTTTTCATCTTCCCTTGTGAGGCAAGTTATCTTTGCCTGACCTTGTTGGTGGTCCTTCTTTCTTTTCAGATTTATCCTGCTTTAAGTGTAACTAGCTAGAAATCTCCACAAGTAAATCTTGTATGTAATTTAACTCTAACAGGAACAGCTTTTCTTCGCTCTGTCAGGATTGCATGTTTGCATGACACAGATGGGTCACTCTCACCGTATGATGATCTTTGTATATAAAAAACCTCCTTAATTTAGTCTTTCTACTTGAAGAGTTCCAGGTCATCACAACAATTCTTGCTATTAGCTGTTGCCATTTATTTGTCTTAAATTTCTTTCCATTGCATTTGTTATTCTAGCAGGTATAGTAATTTGATGCCCTCATATAAGATTTGTTCTGACAAAGACATTTCAGAGATTTCCATATCTTATAAGTCAAGCTGCTGCCATGCCCTGTTTTTCTTCTTCAGTCTCTTTCTGGGGTAAGCATCAGCCAGCAGTTACTCCAGCCAACATCATCAAAATCAGATGCTTTTTTTTCAGTTGCTGCATTTCCAAAGCAAACGTTGCTGCATTTCCAAAGCAAACTCAAACAAGTAAAGATATCTAAGAACAGGTTTGGGGATCTTGCAAGTAAATTATACAGGCATACAACCCGAGCAGACAGAAACAACCACATTAATGCTTCACTAAGCTTCTCTATGTAGTTTTTTAATTCCTGGGTTTTTGCTACAAGTAAAACTTGTATTGCTTTAGCCACAACATTACCATTAGTGTAACAGAGGTCCAAGTAAAAACCCAGGAATGTTCACAATAAAATGCTTTACCAGTGTAGGATGGTATTCCTACATGGAAAGATATGTCACACACATTTATAGTAAAAAACCTGCTCCCAGACTAGACCTTGGAACAGTTTATATGAGGGAGGGAGGGGGGCGAAGCTAGTATCATACCAGACTGTGTACCAGGGCTGATGTATCTCAGGTACAGCATGACATATACCTATGCTGCTTCCATTGGCCCCTTCTCCAGTCCCCAGAAATAAATATGTGTGTCATTCATATTTCTCTCTGTATCCATTCAGCTTTTGTAGTCACCACAAGTAGCACCTTCTACCTGAAATATCATGGAAGAGTATCCAATTTCCAAACTTGTAAACAAAATACAGTATTTTAAAAATATGACAGCCAGCTTTCTTTTTAGCACTAAGTTATATTCTCTGGAATATAACTTTTTAACACTAAGTTATATTTTCAGCCCTTATTGGTAACCCATTTCCCCTGACTTGAAGGGCTAGGGGTTTTTTTGTCCTTACGTTATTGGCGCAGGTACAAATGTGAGGCAATAAAGTGATGAAGTATTTCAGATTTCATTCCTGGAAGCGAGAGGTGCGTTTCCTTACCTGACTCCTTCATAGGACACAGTGCACACTGCATTCCCCAGGCTTCCCCGTAGAGGCAGCAGCACTCCGTGTACGTGGTCTGCTTTCCAACCAGTGGTCGACTACAGACAAAATCGTCACTTAGGTGCTGCCAGCAAAGGTCCTGGTAGACCTCGGCTTCTTCAGTTTGCTCTGATGGAGAAGACAGGATTAGGTCACCACCCCAGCACTGTTACTTAAATAAGACACTGGTATAATGATAAGTTTTATAAATTTAGGTTGGAAAAATAACTTAGCTTTATGGACTTTGTTGAATACAAATTTAAGCTTAGAAGTCATGACTTTTTTTAAGTGTCTGAGATGGCTCACCCCTTGAATGTTCAGCTTTGGAAAAATCTTAAAAGGTTCTGAGCTGTCATATTAGGCCAATTTAAAAGCACATTGTGTTGGATACCCAAACCCCAAATCTTTCTAAATCATAGCTGTTGCTGAACATTCAGCTCGGCTCTCATGGAAGTTAACAGAGCTTGACAAAAACCAGCATTGGGAGAGAGGTGAATGCTTGGGGAACTTCATCTGCACAATGGATCTTAAAAAGTTGTTATTTTGCTTTTCTTACATTGCCATCAATGGCATCTGAAAGAACTTTTACAACTAGGGCAGAGCTGAACAAAAATTTTACATGATTTTCCTGGGAGAATGGACAAATACTTGGAAGAGAGAGTCCCATTAACTAAACAGACAAACTACATCAGTCTCAGGAAATCCCCTGAGCTGAAAATAGCTGGAGGCTGAGAGAGTGCTGGGGAGGGTGAAGAGAAGTATTGTTTATCTGCCCTCCTGGTCTCTAATCATCCACTTACTGCTATTGTTAGAAGCAGAACACTGCTGTGAACTACTGTCACATTCTTATGAACATTAACAAAAATCCTACTTTTGTTAAGGCTGGAATATTTCAGAGGCATAATAGTTTTGACACAGATCTCAGAAGAAACCATTCCCAGCCCCAGCAAGTTCTGATCACTGCTGACTGGAAGGAGAGGAACTGTAAACTAAATCTTCTTCCACTTGGAATGCAAAAACCTCAGAACAATTGTTTCGTGAAGACATCTGCAATGTTTTGATTTTGTTCCAACACAGAGTGAAAAATAAGTGTTGTCACAAACCAAGGTTCTGTTTTGTCTGTGCATATCCATTTACTGCATTTTTACATTATGCATGGGTTAGTACAGAACTAAAACCTCACCCAAGAGCAAAACTGATCTCTGAAAGTGTGAAGATGATCACAACTTAGATACCTATTTTACTAAGAGCTTGCCAGAATACACAGTGAAAAGCAGCAGTGGGTCTCTGCAACCAACTCCAAATTCTGCTGACAGCAAAGGAACCAGCCTGCCCTCTCCCCCTCTGTCTGAGGGGGACACTGCCAGTGGTGATACAAGGCTTGAGTGCTTTGTGCTGGTGAGATGATCATTGCTGTGTCAGCCCCACAACCCTTTGGGCTCTTGCACTCTCTTCCCATTCTACATGAACCCAAAGGAGAGTCCTGCTCCTGGTTTATTTAACTGAAAATTGAACAATAGAAATGCTGTAGTTCTTTCACAGTTCCAGACAACAGGGCGACCACATTACTCCTCAAAATATCAGCCTTACAATTTGGAGTGACTAAAGCAGGCATTCAGTCTGTATTCCCATTTCCTTTTACAGAAGCATCTCAGGAAAATTCACTACAAGTTGCAGGAACCAGAGGTCTGGATTTATGGCTAGTGCCAGCATTAAATCAAACCCATTGTAACAATTCTTTCAAAGACATGAGTGGCATAGACAAAGCTGTGCAGACTGCTAATGCTCTGGATTTCTGAGACGTTTCTAAGAATCTCATAATACCTAACATTTTTTTCTGAATCAGTGTCTACTGAAATTAAAAGAACACACAAAAATGTTAGTTTAACAGTGACATTGAAGCCCACAGCTTGAAACTGTGAGCTCAATGTACCTTCAGTGTTAATCAGTTGAAAACACACATACAATTTTAGCTATTTTTTTCTATATCCTGTCATTCCTGTTTTTATTTTACTTTGGTAGAACTGAATCTTGAGACTTAACCTGCAGCCAAACCCCAGCTTTAGTGAGACAGCAAGCAGGCTGTACCTCATTACCTACAAGGCTGGACAAGGCAGGCACAGAGCTGGTGAACTGGCTGAAGACTCCTCAGCCTGAGCCTAATCTCACAATACTTCCAGCAATATCCTGTCTGTATAGGCAAAGTGGAGCACTGTGGAGTCCTACATCATGATGCCTTCTGGATCAACAGACGACAGTCCAAACATTGCCTTCCAAAGTCCTCCAGAAGAGCAGGCTCATTCAAGGATGACCCAGTCTAAGCTTAGACTTCGGGTTTGTAGCCATGTCAGCACCACCTCATAGAGGTGTACTCACTTCAGTAATATGTATAATGGATCATACCACTGGAATCTGCTGGTCTGATGCATCTCTTTTCTGTTGCGTCCAAAACCATTGGGTGTGTACAGAAACAGTTGTAAGATCCTTCTGTGTTAATGCACTGGCCATCAATACAGCTGTTTGGGTCCTGACATTCATCCATGTCTTTAAAATGGAAGGAAATGTATCAAGGAGAGCCAGCACAAAGCATTTGCATTGTGTTAATCTATGTTTCTATTTTCCTATATTAGGAGCAGACTTCCCTGCATGCTTTCTGTAAATTACCACAAACGCCCTTTGCTGGCAAAAAAAATCCTGCCTGTGCTCATGGAGAAGGGCAGACATCTGAAGGATGTCACTGATCCTCAAGTCTTAGGGACCTAGCAGGGAGAAGTACTAGGGAGGATAAGGAGGCTTGCAGTTGGAGGGGTTGCAGTGCCAGGAATACCCTGCACCCAGTACAGCTGCCACTGCTCCCCACATTTATCTCCCTTTGGTGCTTAATACCAGCAGGCATTGGAGATGGGCACAGTCTTAGTGATTCTTCATGAGCTTGTCAGAAGAAGGGATTACCTTACCTAGCCATGGTAGTTATATTTCTTAGTTTGTCTTGGGAAACAAAAGCTGAAATTTAGCTCAAAGGGAAGAGCAGGCCATTTCAGATAAATTACAGTTGATCAGCTAAAATCCCACTCATTGTAAAGAATAATCATAGAATCCCAAGGTAAAAGGTTCTCTTATTGCAGTTGCAAAAATTGTTTCCTTTCATTATGCTATTCTGTACATTATACATGGTTTTCTGCTTACAAAGCAAAAGCCAGAGTCATGGTCATGAGTAATTTTCAGTTGAATACCAGAACCAAAGGAGTACAAGGCTGTGCAGGCTAAAATGGAGCTATCAATGACCTCAACTGTAATTTCACATTGCATATTAACTCCTTGTGGAAAATATCTGTCCTTGAAACAACACCAAAAAAAGTCTGCGTTAATTTGATTTAGTATTGTAAACCCAAAACACTTACCACATGAAAGGTGAGCTTCAGCTTACAGGATTTCACTGCTCACCCATATACAAAGAACAGAAGGCTAAATTGTACCTTGGCAGAGTGAAGCAGCAGTGTGCATGTAAGGAGGGAGCCCCCTCTGATCACTTTGTGCTGCCTGCATTAAAGGCTGGCACCAGCTCCTGACTATGCACTCAAAGGAGCACAAAAGGCTGCTCTGGAGATGCAAACTTGTGGGAGTAATTTGCTGAAAAAGGAGGCAAATAAAGCAAACCCTGCTCTACATGCCACGGCTATGTCATCCAGAATTGCTGCTCAGCCAAGCAGAAGGAAGAGAAATGACCCAATGCATCTTACAAAGCTGTTACAGGAGTTCAGAGGCCCAGTGTTTATCCTCTTACTGGGAATGCCACAGTTCTGATGGGAATCATGCTGTACGAGTCTGCTTGTTTTGCCCATCTGCATACCATTATAGTGACAAGACCACTTTAAATAAACTTACCAAAGCACTGGAGCTTAACAGCGTCATAGTATGTGCCTTGTTTGCAGTAGCACTCATAACCTGGCTGTGTATTCAAACAGAAGCCATTTTTACAGATTTCTTGTCCAAAGAGTTGACATTCATCAGCATCTGGGGGAAAAACATTAAAAGCAATGTTACCATTGCTATTATGATGCCATGTAGATAAGCAAGATGGAACAAATCCTATGCACTTCTCTGTTCAAGCAAACTTCAGTTTAAACAGATCCTGGAAGCACAGATATCTAGACTAAAAGCCCCTCTTAGATAATTAGTGTGGAAGAAGCTATGTAGCCCGAATGGAAAAGGAAAAACTGGTGGACCATTACTTCCCCTTGTCAGAATTAAGTCCAATGGCACACAGAGACTGGAATAATCTGCAGTTTCCTTTTCATTCCTTTGGTATCACATTGCTCTTAACTCCAAGCAAAACAGATGAACAATATGACCAGTGTTTTTCCCACATAATGCTTTACTGAAGGTAGTCCCACCATGGATCTAATTTAAGCCAACCATCTGGTTACCAAACTAAGTGACTGCTCTTCTCTCTGCATAAAGTTTGGTGACTCTGCTGTGCACGGTAGGAAATCTTCCTACCTGCACTGCTCGTGGCTTTGTTTCTCAAAGCTCAACTTGACTACAGCCTTCCCCCACATAGGACCAATTGTGCCTGTGGCTGAACACTGGGTGGCAATCACTACACAAGTAGTGATGGCTGACAAAGAGAATCTACCACACTTTAAATGAGACTAAATGTTTTCAGGGAGGTTTCATGGAAAATATATGCCAGCTCATATATAGCTTTTCACAGCTGCACACATTTTTCCCAGTCTTGCATTTATGTATTTGTTACTGTTGGAATTCCATTCACTTCCTTTTTTCCAGCCTACTTTTCATTTGCTAGACCCACTTATAGTAGTCTGTTAAAGCTAGGTTGGCAATAAAAAGCACAACTTAAAGTAGGTCATTCTTCTCTCAATATCAATTGTTTTAATCCACTGTCTTCTATATATTTACTCCCCATTTTTTCTGGAGCAACACAGATTTTATCCCAAAGCTGTCACTTCCAGCTGTACAGTAGTTCTAAAGGTGAATCATTCAATGCTTCCTTTTTTTCCAGAAGAACTGAAAGATCTAGAAAACTATTTATCTTTACAGACACTCTTCCAGCCACTAAGTGGCTACAAACATTGAATATTTTGACTGTTTAGCAGCAAGAACAATACAGAGATTAATAAGAAATGTCATGTTCACATCTGTCTTTTTCCTATGGAACATGAATTTGTGTCCGGAGAAAAATGGGAAAGCCTGGAAGAAAAGCCAAGGAAGGGTAGCAGGCTATTCACTTCTGACAGTTAATTCCAATAACAAAACAGGAATTGCTCCTACAAGCAGAAGTTTGTGGACAAAAGCAACAGTAATATTTAGGTTAGTGTAACAGAGAAAGATTACAGTACTAAAAGAGCACATTAGTAAAAGATATTTATCTATTTAGTGTTTGTTTTTTGCACCATTCCAAAGGTTTTACAACATAAATTTACTGAAAAGGGAAAAAGACTTATTATGGCAGGGATTTGTGGAAGGTATTTCCAGAAGAACTGTTTCCACATTTCAGAATTTATAGCAGCTAGAGATATTATCAACCCTGAAGTAGCACAAAAACAATGCAGATTTTATCTGAGATGCATTTAGATATGCTGCACACAGAGCAAGTTCCAAACCACCATTGTGAATATATACAGAAATCTTAAATCTGTAAAGATAAACAACACCCTTAAACAATCCCTGAACAAAAATGCTCTCAGAGACTTCAAGAAGAGCTCTGAGACTTCAAGAAGAGTCTTAAAATTGTTAATATTGATGACTACTTCTCAAACCTGAAAAGAAATTTTGCTGATCTCACATTTTCTTCTGTGTGATGCCAGCTCCCTCCCACCCACATTCACCAACTTCTATCGCTCTGATTTCTTTACTACCACTGGACTACCACCAGTATTTATTCCATGAAGTTCTGTAATGAAAATACTGTTACTGAACTTCTCTTCAGTTTTTATATTTATTCTCCCTTGCAGGCTAAAGGTTCAACAGAACTCTCTCTTCTCTTCCAACTCCCCATACATATATTTACAAATTTAAGCCAGCATTATATTCCATATGTAAACGAGTATTTTTGGCTTGTGGTCACAGCACGTATTCTCACAGTATATAGCACTTAGTAGAAATTTAACCAGAATATTACAAAGACTGTGTAATTGACATTCTTAACAACCTGTAAAATTATGATTTTCAGTAATGTTTCATACTACTAACTGTTTTTATCACCTAATAAAATTTGAATTAGTACGTTTACATTCCTGGCTCACATTTTTAGTCAGCCAACTACCAGAACTACTGAAATAATTCAACTTAATATACAGTCAGTACTGACCTTTGTAATTCTGAGCAAGAAGCCCGTAAGATGATTCTCCAGAGGGAATGAGACCTTTTCCTTCAGGACACAAATCAGTAAATTCAGCTGGGAGAGAAAGAAAACAAAAAAATATGTGGTTCAGAAGAAGGTATTCACATATGTAGTGCTACATATATTTCAGGGTATTTTGAGATATCTGCCTTGTTTGCATCTATGAGGCAGCCATACCTTTAGTTTAACAGAGGATGTTAAATGCCACAGCCTGACTTTCATCTGCACTCTAGCGTTCATAAACCTCACTAGGGTACCCACAGCTTCACAGAGCTCCAGGCAAACTCATTTCCCTTGCTCTCTGGCAGGAGAAACTTACTTACTAGGTTTCATGGTGCACTGCAGTTATAACAATACCAGTAGCCAAATTATCTTAATTAAAGCTAGCATGGGCCTCTCTGAGCTACACTGTAAGCTGTAATTTAGGCATACTCCAACTGAGATACAAATCCCTGTCCACATTCTTCAGTCCTCATACAGGAAAAGCACTAATTGACTGCAACAGGAGAACATGCCGTGCATTACAGAGAAAAATTATTTCAAGTGTCTTGGACGCTATACAGAATCAAACAAACCTGCCGAAGCAGAGAGGCCCCTTTTTCATTATGCATTTCATTTCAGTTTGACAAATTCTAAGGTATAGCTAAAATAGGAATTTAACGTGATGATGCATTTCTTTGAAAAGTAATCATTTAGTCTCAAAAAGTTTAGGCATGTTCTCTCTTATGTCTTTTTGTTTCCAGCTGGATTCTGAATTTCAGCCATACCTGTTTATGTCTTAAGAACTGTTTTCAAAATTTGTGACAAGTATCACATGGCTCTAATTGCCTAATTTAATATTTAGAGGTTAAACAATAGTCTGCAGAGAACATTATTAACTGAATTGTTCAGTAAGTTGCAAAATGTAAAACTAATGCCATAACATATATAGGTAAGCTGTAGTGCTATAGATACAGCATTACAAAGAATGCTGCAGCCACAAAAATGTTGTAATGATTACCATTGTTTTCCAGCTTGTGGGAAAAAATCCAACATGTTACCATAGCATCTGGAAAAAGCTTTTCTGAGAATCCATATTTGCTTAAAATCAGTTGGATTTAACATTACTCAGAAACAGGCTCTTTTTATTACTAGGACAACAGCAGAGAAGCCAATAGATTAACACCAGGTATGAATTATTCTTATCACTCCTCTGTGGAGGGTTCCTATGGATAAGTTATGACTAAATACTACAGAATATGGGATTTAATGGGCAAACCTTCACTAAAGGCAAAGTGATCTGTTAACATAAACACTGTGCTTCAAAAGCTTGCAAAGGACAGAAGGCCTCCTCTTACCAGTTCCAACGACAGGGCATGGGAAGATTTCGCAGTTATCACCCCAACCAGCACCCAAGGTACAGCAGCATTCTTGTTTGGTCACATTGGATGTAAGCACATTGTCACAGAAATTAGCATCATTCAGATTGTAGTAGCACTCCTTCTTTCCATCTTCCTGTTGATCAGCCTCTATTGGCATTTCTAAGGTAGAAAAGAAAACATAAACCACACAAGATGACACATGAAATTATTCACTTTTCCAGGAGGTCGAAAGATCAGAGAAGAAAAGTGTTAAGTATAAATTTTGGTTTAACTTTTTGACACGGGAAAGAATGATGGAAGTCTATGACTTTCCTTTGGCTTTTTTGAGACCTGTTCTCCAACTTTTATCCCCACAAAAGGATTACTCCAATTTGCACTTCTCTAATTTTCAAGCAATGCATGAAATACCTGCTCTTGTGGTCTGCTACTAATGGCCATGGCCAGCTTTTGACATGATGCTCTTCACATATGAAGAAGCTCTTACAAAAGCTCTTCACAGAGGTAAGCAAATATTACAACCCTATTTTTTTTTTAGATAAAGGAGCAAAGGTATTAACTGCAGAGATATAATTTTCAAAAGAATAAGCATTTATAGTCCCTTTTAATTTCACTGGGAAAAAAGCATGCTCCACGTTTGAATACAATGATCTTTATGATTTTTGCAAAAGTAACTTACTGACTCCATGATAAGCAGAGGAATATAACACAGATGTCAAGTCAAATGACCCTGTTTTTACTTTAAAATAGGAATCCAGCCAAGAAGGCAGATTTATTGCCTTAAGCACTGAGTGGGTCCTCTCGCAATATTTTTACGGACTGGAGGCAAAATAGTCTGTCCCACAGATCCAATAAATACCCTATTAGTATAATAGTCAAAGACCTTTTGAACTCCTAAAGTACAAGAAGCGGTTTTGAAAAGAAATACCTTTTTAAAGCTTCTGTGTTTGCAGAACTCTACGTAACATTTCATTCCACAGAAATTATCATCAAAGGCTCAGAAGTGGGAACTACCACATAAAATTGTTATTCACACTTGATCAATATGAAAAACTTTTCACAGGCCATCAGTAAAGTAACCAAGTCCTAAAATTACATATACTCATATTTATTAATCAAACACAAAACTTTATTCAGGAATTTCAGATAGATAAATCTTGAGGCAACTAGCTAATTTTATTTTTATCTAGGGAAGATCTTTATGCTTAGTACTTAACAAATGTTTAACTCACAAAAACTCTATTAAAATTATTGCATGTTGGCTGATTTTTCACTCCGACATTTCATTAATTTCTACCCAGGCTCTTGCACAATAAGCCACACATGAGACACTTGTCAAGAAACACGGGTATTGAGGCAGGAATCAGAACCTTTATTTTATAGGGCGATGGTGCATTTCAAGATGCTACTGCAACAAATGTTGGTCTCATGATGCAGCACGAAAACTGTAACAGAGTTGCTATCAGAGAGGCAGTGGGATGACTCACACAACTGGAGCACTGCAATGAACAGCTGTAAACTCTTGAGAAGGGACAGACAAGGAAAGAGAGGTGGGTGGGGTAGGTGTTAGGGAGCATCAAATGTCTGCAGTTGAAGGATGGTGGTGATAAAGTTTGAGTGTTTATGGGTAAGCATCAGGGAAAAGGCCAACAAGGCAGCTATCCTGGTGTGAGTCTTTTGTAGACCACCCAGCCAGGACTGAAAGGCAGAAGAAATATTCTATAAGCAGTTGAGATAAGTCTTGCAATACCCGGGCCTCATTGTTGTGGCAGACTTCAGCATAGCAGATGTCAGCTAGAAATATGACACAGCAGTGAGGAAGTAGCCTAAGAGATTCCTGGAGTGCGTGGGAGAGAGCTTTCTGTCATATCTGCTGAGGAAGCCAACCAGGGGAGGTGCCCCACAGGACTTGCTGTTTGTGAACAGGGAATGGGTGGGTGATGTGATGGTCAGATGCCATCTTGGGAAAACCAATCAGGAAATAGTGACTGTGATTCTTCGGAAGTAAGGAGGCATACCAGCTGATCTGACACCTTGGACTTCCAGAGGGCAGAGTTTCACCTCTTTAGGATGCAGGCTGAGAGACCCCCTAAGGCAGCAGTTCGAAGGGCAAAAGGGTCCAGGAGGTCGGGATGTACTTCAGGAAGAAAATCTTCAAGGTGCAGGAGCAGGCCATCCCCATGTGCCAAAAGATGGGACAGGAGGGAAGATGACCAGCCTGCCTCAGCAGAGACCTTTGGCGGGAATATGGGAAAGAAAGTGAATCACCTTTGAAACAAGAGGCAAGCAGCTCTGGAGTGGGTTTTAAGATCCCACTTAAAAACTGCTTGTGAGGTGGGAGCTTAAAGATAGTGATGTCCAACAAATGCTGAAAGAATTAAATGAACTCGAGCTCTTGCTACTTCAATCCTATTATCACTGCCCACCCACATTCCCCAAAGCAAACAGAGCAAGGGAACTTTACTGAGCATGCATATAATAGATTCATTTGGAGAAAAGCAGATTTAAAAATGTCAGCATGGATTGCCTATTATTTCACTTTAATAGTATGAACAAGTGTAATAGTTATTTTGGTTTATAATTAGACACGCACAATTGGATTTATTTCTATTTTCCTCAGAAAAGTGACTTCAGTTTTGGGAAGCTGAGGGGCTGGCAGACACCTCCAGTCAAATTTGGTATAATGTTGCCACCTGCAAGGCCTTGCAGTTTTGCCAATATAACTAAATTGTACATTAAAGGATACATCCAGCTGGCTGCTTATTTCAGCTTTGTTAATTTAGCCTGTGGTAAACCCCCATCTGATAGTTTTCCATAATGTGTTGAATTTCATCAATTGAGGTGGTTTTGTGGTATCAGTTGCTATCTGATAGGAACTATATTAAGACTATCGTCACACAAATGCAGCTGAACTATATCTGCCATTCCAAGGTGAGAGAGACATACTTCAGTCACCAATTTTTACATTTTCCTTGGCCATTTGCCACCTGTCTAACTGAATCAAAGCCAAATCTTCATCAGAAGAGAAAGCATGGTTGTTTGCATGCTGTTTATCAGAGAAGGAACACCAGAAGCTGCCCTGAGACTGTGATGTGTTAGTTTCTCCTCCCATTATCTGTTCAGCAGCTTAAATGGCTGTCGTTAACACAGCTGTAAGTGAGGGTTAGTCAAGAAGGCTCATGAATGTTTGGAAAGCAAATGAGACACAAACTTTTTTTTGGTTTTTTTTTTTTTGTTGTTGTTTTTGTTTTGTTTTGGTTTTTTTGTTTTTTTGGGTTTTTTTTTGTTCTTTTTTGTTTTTTAACCAAGACCAGTCTGTGTCTACAAGCTCACAATTTCTGTCATAGATTATTAACCGTTTAGTAAACAGGCTGTTTTAAAAAGTGATTTCACTAGGTATGTTGACAAAATATGGCAGAAAATGAATACTTATTTTTTGTATCATTATTGTTTCTGTGTTTTTTTGTTAGAAAATGTAAAATCTCTCTCTACCTAAGGCATGCTGGTAAAGGAAGATAATTTTACCAGATTTTTGATATAACTGTTTATTAACAGACTATGAGAGAAATTCTGTATAGTTGCTGCTGTATGGGATTCTGAGGTATTTCTTAGAAACAGATTTATATACCTTAGTATAAGCTTGATCCTACAATATGCTTAGCTTATGTTTTATGCAAAAAACATGCATCAGTAATATAGGATTCACTGGATAATAAGGATTAGCATATGCTTTGGCTTGAACATACACTGAAAGATTTGCCTAAATAGTCTTCTGTTAACAACTGTGATCTGAAAAAGACAAAACAAAGAACTGACAGGATCTTAAATACTCTGTACCAACAATGTTTACAGATGCCATCAGAAAACTGGTTGCAAAAATAAAAAATACTCACTTATATAACTTCATGACTTCTAAAAACTCAGCAGACTCAGATAACTATGAGCAAACAGCTTGAATAAGAATTTTCACTTTCAGGATATGATTTTCAAGAATACAGTAAAAATATATTATGTGCCTATTGTCAGGGTGTATTTGTTCAGATTTCTCAATGTGTGACTCCACATTGTTGATAAGCTACAACACCTAACACGTGCAAGTACAGTGCATATCCATACACATATCCACACATATATACAATTCAGGGATTGCTGCACGTAAAGCACACATAAAACTTATAGCTTAGACCTTGTCCACAGACAACTGAAATTCACTTAACAATTAGAAAGCCCATTATGTTTAGGAAATTCAGAATCTGTACTCATGCACCAAATTTCTAGTGTAAGGAACCTTTTTGATCAAATTTAGAAATTATTATTTGGGAGCCCCAGCTTTTTTGTGCTGGTGGTTGGTTTGATTGCAGGGGAAATTGATTTTTGTTTCAATATTAATCAGTCTAGAAGGGACTTACGGTTTTGGACACCAAAACCATATTTTTGACTTACAAATCCCATCAATTACTGTTAAACATATTGCAATAAATAACTGGTTATATTTTATGTAGCCAGGAGAAAGCAACATCTAAATTAGATGTAGGTACGTAAGTGGGCTCAGGTACCTTAGTGGACATCTCCATGGCAATGCTGTGCCTGATGCCCCCAGGACAGGTTTTCCCTCCTGGCTCCAGGGCACTGCTGACTCAGGTTCAATTTGCCATAGCCCAGGACCCGCCAGGTTCCTTTCCATGGCACTGCTCCCCAGCATCCCATTCCCCAGTCTGTCCATACATCCAGGGTTGTCCCATCCCAGGTACAGAATCTGACACGTTCCCTTATTGAACTCCATACAGTTGGTGATTGCCCAGCCCTCTGGTTTGTCGAGGTCTCTCTGCAGGGCCTCAACAAACTCCAACAACTCAAGGGACTCCACAGCTCCTCCCAGTTTTGTATCCTCTCTGAACTTGTTCTATATCCCTTCCAGTCCCATGTCCAAGTCATTTATGAAGGTGTTGAAGAGCAGAGGGCCAAGGATGGGGCCCTGTGGAAGCCCCCTAGTGACAGGTCCCAAATCTGATGTCACCCCATTCCCTGTAACCCTTTGTGCCTGACCCGAGAGCCAGTTGCTCACCCATCCCATGATGTGTTTATCCAGCAGTGTGCTGGACAATTTGTCCAGAAGGATTGCATGAGAGAGTATAAAAAGCTTTACTGAAATCCGAAAGGATGGTATCAACTGGCTTCTCTTTATCAGCTAGATGGGGTACTTTGTCATAAAAGGAAATCAGGTTTGATAAGCAGGACTTTCCCCTAATGAAGACATGCTGGCTGTGACCAATGACCATGTTGTTTTTCAGGTGTTTTTCGATAACTCCCAGAATAATCTTCTCCATAACTTTACCAGGCATTGAAGTGAGACTGACAGACCTGTAGTTGGCAGGGTTCTCCTTCTTGCCCTTTTTAAAAATCAGGACAAGGTCAGCCAGCTTCCAGTCAGCTGGACCTCTCCAGATTCCAAAGACTGCTCAAAAATGATCAAGGAAAACCTCACAATGAAACGAGAGGCTCTCTAAGGACTCTTGGTTTAAACCCCTTAGGTTGCAGAGGCTTAAAGGGATCCAGATGGAGCAGTAGATCCTGTACAAGCTCAGGGTCAGTTGCGAGTTTATCATTCTCACAGCCATAGTCCTCCAGCTCAGACCAAAAGGACCCCCTTAGCTTGTCATCAGTGCTGAAGACAGAGGCAAATAATGCATTAAATGTCTCTACCTTGTCTATGTCCCTGTTTGTGAGGTGACCATCCTTATCCTGTAATGGGCCCATGTAATTTCTGTGCTGCCCTTCTCAATTAATGTATTTAAAGACCTCTCCTATTTATTGTTCCCCAAAGTAATAGCCAGCTTCAACTCCAACTGAGCTTTGGCCAGACAAATTTTCTCCCAACAGTAATGAGTAGCATCTCCTTATTCTCTTGTTATGTGATCTTCCTTTCACTGGATATATACCTTCTTTTTTTTTCCTTAGCTCCAAAAGAAGATCCCTGCTCAGCCAAGCTGGTCTTCTGCCTCACCTTCTTGACTTCCCATTTTTTGGAATTGCCCTGCTGCTGTGCTACTAGGCAGTGGCACTTAAAAAGTAACCAGCACTAAATGGACCTCAACACCTTCAAGAGCATTTTCTCAGGGGACCTTGCTCCCTGAGAAGTCTGAAGTCTGGTATCCTCATATCTTCAGAGTTGAAGATGGCAGTTTCCTCTTGTGACCAGATTTTAAACTTGATTGCTTCCTGGTCGCTGTGTCTGAGACAGCCCTTAATCACCACTTCTGTCACAAGGCCCTCCTTGTTAATTAAGCAACAAATCAAAAATTGTATCTTTCCTAGTTGGCTCCCTTAGTACCTGTACCATGAAGTTAGCATCCAGGTATTTCAGCAATCTTCTGGATTGCATTGTGCCAGCTGTTTGTTGCTCCTAGTTAACATCTGGCAAGTTGAAGTCACCTCAAAGGACAGGAGAAGTTGGTTGGAGGTTTCCATTAGTTCCTCAAAGAACGATGTATCAGTACCACTCTCCTGGCTAGGTGGTTTATAGAAGACTCCCATGATGACATCCATGTTGATGACAAACTTTGTGCATGTTTGTCCCTTAATCCTTACCCAGAGACTTTCAATAGTACCATTACCAGCTCCATATATTCCAGCCACCTCCCTGCCTCACCTGCCTTGCCTGAAGAGCCTGTAAACATTCAGTGTGGTACTCCAGGCATAGCCTCATCCCACCAGGTTTCCCTTCTGCCAATTATGTGTCTCTGCAATAACTGGTATTGAACATTTCAAGCTTTGGCATGCTACCCCAAATCATAGATGTTATAATCCTCAAATACTCAGTGTCCATTATAGCTCCTGGATTCAATGTTATAGACCTGTTAGTAGTATATTAGTCTATATCAATAGTTCAAAAGCATACTATAACATGCAACAGTTAAAACCACAATTATACTCAAATTTACTATTATTTATTACTATTATTATTACTACTCCAAATGCATCTTGGCGCTTGAGCTTGGCACTTGTTAGAAATTAATCACAAATAGCTTTATATAGTTTGTTAAAAGAATAAATGAGAAGACTTCAACTCAAAGCATGCATTTCTTCTCTCCCAGGTATAAAGATACATAGAACAGCAGATTTTCATCTCCTATAGAATAAAGTTCTTTCTTCCTTTATCTTTTCTTATTTCTGCAACATTTCCTACATTTTTTGATGGCAGGGGAGAGAAGAGGAGAATGAGACAATCAAGCCTTTTTTGGGTTTTCTGACTGGAAAGTGACAATAGGGTCTTAAATTCCCAATACATACACTGGGGGATTGTTTCAAGGTGCAGCTAACAAGAGACAATTTTCCAGCAAGTGGAATCTAAATAAAACAAAGTCTTGAGCCCTAAGGGCAAGTAAAGAAAAGCATGAACACACAGCACTCCACAAACCAGCCTTTAACCACATGGAAGAAAAGGCCCAAATTAAAGTAACATTTGAACAAATGTCACCTATTTGCACTTCATACAAGGTGGACAAACACTTCTTTACCCACAAAAATACAGAATGAGAAATAAGCAGGAGCTGGGTAAACCAGGCTGAACTACAGAATTTTATGACAGGATAACACAGGTCAAGTTCTTCCTTTCTGCCTTTTAAGTTCTGCCTTTCACAAGCATGGTGGAAACTAATGCTGACAAATGATAGCACCACACCTCATTTTAGTAAGTGCCTTGTCAAATGTGTGGCCATTCCAGCATTCTTTGCAGCAAGAACAGTTTATAAGAAGAACTAACAATAGTCTTTTCTCCTTTTACTTTGGAAGAATAGAGGGTAGTTAAGATCTCTTCCAAGTACTACCATTTTGCCTTATTCTAGTCCAAGACCACATGATGGTAAAGTACTTCTCACTAGCTCCTTGTGGTTTCCTATGAGAGAGCTTGACAACCTTATCAGAGAAGAGATAAAGGCAAAGTGTGTGTTTTGTTAGAGCCTTATGAAGCTGGAAGGGAAGGAAGAACAGTTACTTTCCAGACTGATCACAGCAAAGCTGTGCTCAGGCTGACAGCATAATGGAGTTAGTATTGACAGTAGAGTATCCATCTGTTGACAGTACAGTTGGTCACACTGTGTTCTTCATCCCCTTCCTCCCCACAGTAATGTTATGTCCTCAAATGTCCCTTGGATGTGAGTCCTTCTTACATGAGTCAGGTTGTCTGCTAATTTTTTAGTTCTGTTTTGTTTCATCATCTAGCTGAACTCTCCTGAGTACTATCTCCTCACAGGCCCAAAGCATTTGTCAATCAGCTGTTAATGATATTTCACAGGCAACTTCTTGAATACTGTTGAGTGCTACATTCAGTGATCTAAATATTTGTGACAATTAGGTCATGGATATTTCAACCCTCTTTACAAGTCTGAAAGATCATGAGTGATAAGAGAAAGCAGCCACAGCCTGGAAGCTGTAAAGTCAGCATCCTGGCAAAAAACCACAATTCCTCTAAGACTTTCCGGAAGCTAGATCAGCCTGCAATGTAAGAAAACAAGGGAAAAATACAAATATTTGCATTTTGGAAAGGAAAAAATGCTGTGCAAGTAAATCCTGTCATTTTTTGTACTCTATTCATCCATCCTTACTGTGGGTTTGTTCCTTTCTCCAAACTGGATCAGTGTAGAAATATGAAGGAAGCTTTAAGAGTTCTAAACTAATTTTTCAGTTAGTGTATTTCCAGTAGTATTTTCAACACCCAAAACATTTTATAAGAAAAGCTCAAAAATCCAGTACAGTGGAGTATTAGGAAAAAAAAGGAGTAAACCAGGCAAGGACAGCTTAAGAGAGACTGACAACAGAGGTAGATTGACAACAATTTAGTGGTTTGAGTTTTTGCTTTCCCAACAACCTTCTCTTAGGACTTATATCTAGATAATGCTAACAAGGTATCACTAACGTACTGATTTTGGCTGGTTGAGAGTTCTTCACAGTGGTTGGTATGGGGTTGTACTTTGGATTTGTGCTGAATGGAGGGTTAATAATATTGAGATGTTTTTGTTATTTCTGAGAAGGGCTTACACAGAGCCAAGGCCTTCTATACTTTTTGTTCTGCCACCCAGGTGAGGAAGTTGGGGGTGTTTGGGAGATTGGGAGGAGACACAGCCAGTACAGGTGACCCAAACTGACCAAAGGGATATTTCAGACTGAATGACATCATGCTCAGTATATTAAATGCGGAGAAGGAGGAGGAAGAGGGGGATGTTTGGAGTGACGGCTTTTGTCTTCCCAAGTCACTCTTATATGTAATGGGGCCCTGCTCTCCTGGAGATGGCTGAACACCTGCCTATTCAGAGGAAGCAGTGAATTCATTCCTTGTTGTGCTTGGCTTGCATTTGTGGCTTTTGCTTTCCCTATTAATCTGTCTTTATCTCAACCCATTAGCTTTCTAGGGGAGCAAGCGCATGGCTACTTGGGGCTTGGTTTTCGTATGGAGTGAAACCACAACAACTAAATACAACCTCTGGTTTTAATAATATGCTCCCTTAAACAAGCATACCAATGGGCATTTGTAAAAGTTTGGATGAAAACCAAGATCACTCAGGTCATAGACTTGATTCCATATCCTATTTCATTGTTACAGTACAGCCAACCAGACTATTTATTCTTACCTGCAGTAATTGCTCAATATTACTGCCAGTCTGTTGATGTACAACATTCAGAAGGTGCTTCTGCTATATTTTCACTGCTCGTGATTCACTGATAACATATTCTATCCTAGAAAAACCTTCTCTCATGCAAGCACTTCCAAAGCAATGACAAAGTTTTAATTTTTTTCTGGTGTAATTAAAGCAGCACCAGCACTTCAACCAGCTTTGCCTTTCCGACGGTTCCGTGTGCAGTTGAAATCATGCCAAGCGTGCCAAAATCTGCCAGCGTTTTACCTGGGGAGGTACGGAAGCGACACTGTCCAGTCATTGGATTATATTCCTGGTTTTCATCAGAGCACAGACACAGGAAAGAACCATCAACATTTTCACAGAGAGCTTCGCCACATACTCCACTCAACATTTCACATTCATTTACATCTGGGGAAAAAATCCAAAACAAATCAAGTGAGACCCACTACTGACTGTTCTTTTATCTCTTGTATCTGTGCCAATATTGTCTTCCAGATTGCAGATGTGATCTCTGGGGAAGGATTAAAAACTCACTAATACCTAAGTGAATTCATAAACAAGTAGTAAGTCCTTTGAAATAAAGACCCCTGAAAGTCACAGTACGGTCTATAGACTATTAGTGCTGATTAGAGACCAGAAAACAGGTTTTTTGGCGTTTCTCATCATTAAATACCTGCTTTTCTGTGTATTCTCTTACTGGGATTTAAAACTCAGAGTAATTTAATTTACTTTCTTAACTTCATTATCAAACTTTCACTAAACTCAAAGACCAAAATGAACAGGTTTTGGTATGATTCGGATTGCACTACAAAAAGGAGAATTCATTTTCCTTGTCAAAATACCGTTTTTCTTGTAAACAACCACCAAAGAGTCAATTTCCCAGTCCCACTGCCACCATATGTCTGTCATAGGCATGGATTCACAGGCTGCTCTGGAATCTACAGAAGTTATGCCCAAGTCATCTAGGGACCCCTGCTGAACACTAAAAAATTCCTCTCCAAAAAATTCCACACATTTTTATCCTGAATTCCATACACCTGCTAACTAGCCTACCCTGAAATGCTTTTTTGACTGATAGAAGAGTTGTCTGTTGTTTAAACAAGAATGACCAAATACTAGCTGGATCACTTCACTTTACTTTCTTTTGAGTTGCTAAAGTTGACATTTGAAAATTTACTGTGCCTACCAAAGAGAGAATCTCATTAGTAGACAGAAAATATGCTGATTAGTATTAGAAAATGTAATTTCTGTATCACAATTCAGGAATTCCTGTAGCTGAGCGTGGTCTAACATATAACTTATGAAGCAATATTTTATCCTCTTTACCTCTTGCCTATCAAAATCTAACCATCTGAATAAACATTAATTTAATGTATTTTTATATAAATATGGATGTTAACTTAACAGTTTGTCCACATTAAAAAATGCATTCAGACTGTTCTTTTTACTGTGCTCCTGTCATAAGGAATAAATTTTCTTTGGGGAGCACTGCCTAGTCAGGAACTAAAGACTTTCCTTTTCCTTAAATTGTTTTGGTTTAAAACTGGCATCAAAATTTGTAAGACTATTTTATACGATATAGTGCTATAAAAGAAAAACAAATGTATTGTTTTGTGGTTCAGAATTACTTGAGTGGAACTCAAAACTAAATTTAGTTTCACACCATCCTTTTCTTTCCCCTTTTATTTTTTGTTCTTCCTTTGTTTAATTTGTTTTCATCCATGAAAGGTCACTGCATGACAAAATATACCTTGGTATGCAGCAAAGTAAGTGTCAAACAGCATAAAGAATTTTGTAACAAAACTATTTAGTATGTTAGAAAATGCATCCAAACACTCTGTAAAACTTCTAATTCCTCCTCACTCTTTGATATTCTCTTTAGGTTTCTGTTACCACTAAATGTGTTTCATCCTGAGTGCTTGAAGAAACTGTAATGAATACCTTTCCTTGATCTGGTATTAATTTTATATTAAAAACTTGTGCTGTCTCAAATGGTTCTCCAGCCATCGTTATTAACAACAGACCGGGAAACCCATTAGTCACAAAAGAAATGTGATGTATCTACACATCTACAAAAATTCCACATAATTTCATGGTGATAGGTGTCTTTGCTGGAGTTGGAAGCTAATGTTAAAATCTGTTTAAACACCACAAGCCTAGGGAGGTGCCATCTAATTCATCCTGGCTGTGCCACATTCCAGATGTTATTTCCTGTAGGGGGGGGTAGTGCAGGGTCCTGGTTATTCAGCTAAGAGACTAAACAGATGTAGCACTTAAATGGGCTAAAATATTAAATTCCTGCTATCATATTTGAGAATGGTCCTGACATACAGAAACAGGGATGTTTCTTGTGTTTTTTAAAAGAAAGAAAGGAAGGGGCTCAGCTGGTTTGCTGTTGGTTTCTGTTTGATCTAATAACAGGTTTTCATTAAATAGATACAAAATAAAGTTTCCATTGGCACAAAGTTCAGTGAGTAAAGAAGAGCTCAACCCTATTTCACTACTAAGTGGTATAACTTTTAATAAAAAATGTCAGAAAACCAAAAAGTGAAATGTGTTTTGTCAAAATGCCGTTTTTGCTCCCTTGAACTTGGCAGCAGAGGCTACTAGCACCTATGAAGTCACCTGTACACCCTTGCCCATCCTGCGTGTCCTGGTACCCTTGGTAACAGAGGCAGCGGTAGGAGCCATCCATGTTTTCACAGAAGCCGTGACTGCCACACACTGTGCCGTTGGTACATTCATCCACATCTGCAAGGAAGAATTTTAAGATCAGACAGGCTGTGTGACAGCAAAAGGCAGGCATTCACCAAGAGTGAAAAAAAATCCAGATGGGCCATTTTGCAAACAGATCCAGCAACACATTGGGAAGGAACACAAGGACAAGACAAAAAAAATAATGTAAACACATGAACAATTTGAGAAATTGTTTGAGTGTTAGCTTTGCAGTATGTCAGCAATGGTCAACTGCCGCCACCTGTTTTACCAAAGTTGCTAACCACAGCATGATGTTACATACCACAGACTAAGGCACAGTTTAAATAATTTCTCTGAATTACAGATTCTACCGGTGTAGTATTATACAGTCAACAACATGAGTGAAACTGAACTCACTGGGCTTAAAAAAAAGAGTAGGCTTCAAGGGCATAGCTATGTCCCCTGTGCAGAAGCGCTGCATGGATCTCACTCTGGCTCTCAGCACAGATCACAATTTCACAGTGTAAGTGGTAAATATCTGTGGACAAAGCCTTCTGTCTTAAGTCTTGTAAATCTACACATACAAGTCAACTTACTCAGGTACACAAAGTAATGCAGATGCTGGAATGTTTTCTGTACTGGCCTTTTAATTTGTAGTTCCAGTTTTGGTTTTTGGTTTGCTGGCCTTACAAGTAAGTCACTTGCATGTGTAAGTCTGTTCTTTGACTCAGATGCCCATCAAATTATAATGAAGCAGAGCTGCTTGTGGCAGACTATGGTTTATTTTTGTAAGCATATTACAAGTGCTAGGAATGCATTATTTTTATCTCCACTAAAAGTAAGACCTAAACCCAAAGCCCTGGCCATATGTGGTCACTGGACATGTCATGAGATGCTTTTCAGGAGGAAGAACATTAGCTGAAACTGTGAACCTGCCAGGATACTAGGATTAGTAACTTCTTCCTTCTATATTCCTCTGCAGTATGAAGCAGAGAAATTATTGCTGTATTTCTTTCTAAAAACCATTATGCTTTTCAGTAAGGCTGCTGTCTGCTTTTCTTCTCCACATTTCCTAAAGGAATGATTGCATTTAAAATGCGGAATAAAGTAATTTATCTGAGTGCTTGCTACTATCATTAATTCTGCACATTTTGGTAGCCTCTGGATAGATCCTACCATCATTCCACCTCCAGAGAAGGCTTTTGGCACTCCCTGAATTAAAGAACTGCTGGGACTGAATCCTGCAGTACCACAGAGAGAAGGCTTCTCCAAACACGTGAGTAGCACCTTGTGTTTTTCTGTAAGAATAGAGTAGGGCTCAAATGTAGTCCTGCCTACTTCTCCACCTCTTCACAGCTGTGTCAAACAAAAACCCAGAGAAGTTAAAAAAATATGCACTGCATTCTTATCCTGACAGTACTCACCAAGCAAGGACTTCTTTACTTTTAAATTGTGTTTTATGCTGAGCTGAAAGGGAACTCTTAGTCTTTGAACCGTGTGGTCACAGCTCCCCAGGCTATCAAAATTTGAGCAGCATGCCATTACCATCCACACCTGTCACCTCTTGTGCTGCCCTCTTGCAACCCAAGTGCTCAAATTCATCCTCCTAAGCGTTGCATGCCTCAGAGAGTGATGTTTTTGGAATCCTGAAAACCAGCTTTTCCTGTGTGCTGTGGTGGGGTCTGAACAGGTTTGGAATCACATGTAGACTTTTAAGGCCAGAAGAGTCTATCCAGAACCTCTTAAAAAGGTGAAAAAAACCTGTCTCTGTCGATTTCTGTACCAATGGAACAAACTGTGAAATTTCAACTTTTTCCTCGAAAGGCATGTAATTTCATGTTACGCTGTTTAAGTGATGGAAAATTCACTTCTACTGAACTGATCCACTGGTTAACAAACTTCAGCCTATGCACAAAATGCAGGCAAAAATTGTATGTACCAAATACACCAAAATCTAGGACATATATGAGAATAATTGATGGCTATAAAAAAAGTACTTTCAGATGGAACTGACTGAAAATTTTATTTAGTTTGTAAGTTTTGTAGTAAAGATTTTAATGGTCTTTACATCTTGATTTATTAAACAAAGGAAAAATATTCAAGGAATTTATTTTAGAAAGGGCTACTGCATTTGGTAAAGAATACAACAGCCAGTATGCTTATTCTCAAGGAATTGAATAGGAAAATTTGGATGGTTTCTGGATATTGAACTTATTGAAACCTACCAAAAACCGTTCCTAGTAGAAGTAATTCAGCAACGTGAAGAAGCAACTTATCTGTGTTAAAGACTGTCAGAGGTGAAAGGTCAAGAACTACCTTTTATATCTTTTCCTTTTCAAGTCCCCACAGACAGAATTATAAAAAGATGCACATGAAGTTACTGGGAGAAAAACAGTAAAAATTTTTATAATTGTGTTTTTCTGGTCCCTCCTTCTTGCTGCTGTGCACTGTCCCTGCATAACATATCTGATATTAATAGCCTCATGTGATCAGCAGAGTTTCATATAACTAGTAAAAAATCGGAATACTCTGTCTCTTAAGCAGAAAGTTCTGTTAAGAAAAGGAATTCAAAATGAGTAAACAATGGTGGCTTGACAGCCAGGAATTTCAGAGAATAATAGAGTGTTTGTGTTATGGTTAAATAACAAAAAGTTCCCGAGCCACGGGACAGTTACTGTTAAAAACCTACATAGAAGAAACTACAACTGGAGATTTTAGAATTACCCAATTAATTAAAACCTGTTACTTAAAACCTAAATGTTAAAGGAAACAGGGGTATGGTTCATGCTGTTCAGCTGGTCCTTCACAGGTAAAACAAGGTCATTGCCTAAAAAGCTGCAGAAACTTGTGATTATAGCAAGTGTCCTAATTCAGTATATAACACAGCCACAGAAGACAGTTTTTTTTTTTTTCTTCTAAAAACATCTTTCAGTGCATGGGATATTACAGAAAAGGTCCAAGCACCAAATATTTTTCCTTGTCTAGAGAGTTCACTCAAAGGACTCTTTTTTTATGGCTGGAAAGGACATTTGTTTCTTTAATCACCCCATGAAGAGCAAGTCTTGTAATTGGCAATTCTCTTGCTACATGGAAACAAAGTCAGGGGAAAAAAACTAAATATGAAACTAATATATTCTATGTCTATAGAGTGACTAAAGCAGTTCTCTGTAATTACAACCCATTTTGAATCCATGAATCAGTGCCGTCTGCTTTAATCAAAAGACAAGATGTGTGCACTCAATTACACTTTTGTGCAGTTCAACACTGTGTCCCTGTTTTCTGACAACCTGAAGGCAATCGCAACCTCAAGCAAGATACTTAAATCTCACTGAAATCCACTTACATAGCAATATGTCTGGAAGAGGAACTGGCTCCTAAGACATGGCTGTAAAGTGACTAGGGAAGAGCTTTGATTCTGAATCTTCAAAGGCTACCCGTAACATAAAAAGGAAGAAGCAGAGATTGGAGAGCGCTGGTGGGATGTGTAAGTTTTTTTGGACTGCCTGTTGCAGCAGTAGGAAACTAATGAGAGACATATGGGATGGGACATGGAGACAGAAGAGGTGCTTCAGGCAGGGTATTGACTTAAGCATCAGAGAACCTCTAACTTGAGGTTTTGCCAACATAATTGACTAGCAGCCAGCTGGGTAAAACACCATCTTTACATGAACCCCAGAGAGCTCAAGAAGGAACTAAGGAGCACTCTGAGAGCCTCCAGAGAGCCTGGAGCAGTCAAATTGCTGAGCCTGGGGCCAGGCTGCAGTGGAATGTCACTGCTGCAACAAAAGTTTGTCTGCACCTTGGAAGAAGACACAGTGTCCATGGCTGTTCAGTTTACTTTGGCCAATGGCCAAAAAAACTCCATACCAGAACTAAACCACATGAGGTTCTTAAACATTTTATGCTGTTGTTGTTTTAAACCTCAAAAAAACCCATCAAACTCATACAAAAAAAGTCTGGAGATATGGAAGATCTGCTCCCCAGGTACAGAGAGGTGTGTGAATCCAGGAAAATTTTCTCAGGTTCTTCCTCCAATGGTATAAACAGTTATTCTCACTCAACTAGAATTCACAGAGGCACTTAGTGTAAAGAACAGTAGCTTCTGTGGCTGGAAGCCACATGCTTTCTCAGTACCTGGAATGTCACACATTCCTTTTGTTTTATCTTGCCTTTAGCATGAAGCTGACACCACCACAAATATTGACATTGATGTAATGAGCACCCCCTTAAAATGAGTTTTTTCAAAACTTTGGAGTTGTTTTTATTAAAATGACAGAATGGAGAAACTAATTGTGGTGGAAAAGGAGTGCTACTGCTTCAGAGACTAGAAGTACCCTTGCTTCGCCAAGTTATTAAAATACTTTTCCAAGTGGTGAATACAAAGTCTGATCTGTATTCCATACACAACACCAATTACTTGTGAAGCATGCTTAACTGGTTTTGTACTTGTTTTATTCTTCATTAGTAAGTTCCAAAACTAGTCACAATACCAGAAAAAAAGATCTTGTGACTTCATCTTTTTCTATTTCAACGAAGTTTGGCTTTTTTGTTCTAATGGAGATTAACTTTGTATTACTTCATCATATATTATAGCAACATTTCCCTGGAAACTACTATTTCATTAAATGTCAGAGATGCAGAGAAGCTCACTGTTTCTGGTACATGTCCTAACAGTAGATGACAATAACTTTGGAGGTTTGTTTGGGTTTTTTTTAAGTTATGTTCCTTTTCAGTTGTGCTTTTTTTAAATTTCTGGGAGTTTGATTTCACAAGGTTAATAAGTGTTCTTCTAGCTTCATTTTGAAATAAAGTGTTTGGCTTCTACAGAGAGAAGGCTGTATTCTTCTTGGGCCACATTTCTTTTTAATCTTTTATAGCTATGCTCAACAGTGAAGCAAAACACCTGCTGTTATTTTTCTTGCAGAGCACTTGAAGATATGTGGCCATATCCTTCCTAAACACTGGGTGAAATGTATACATGCTGATGAAAGTGTCCATGAACATGCTTTGGAATTATCCCCATTACCCCAAATCATAAAATACTGCCTGCTCCATGAATCATGAATCCAGTGGAGTCACTCAGATTTGCTCTCTCTAGCCTATTTGACTAGGCTTTTGTCTCGGCAGTAAGAAAATATTTCTTTCCACTTGCATAATGATTACAAAATGAAGTAAATGTTTAGAGAGAAAAAAGCACTAAAAACACTCAAGAATTTTTTATAATTATCAATAATAGTTAAAACACAAATGGTGTGTTTGATGTTATGCTATATCTAAATATATAGTACTTATTCCCTGACATCGAGCATAACAGTGTTCCTACCAGCACTATATTTCATTCCATGAGAGATCACATTACTAAATACATGGCAGGTTATATGCCAGCTTCAGTAATAAAGCTGCAATGCTCGTTTTTCTCTGGTAAAAATAGTGAGATGCAACGGTCAGACACAAATTTCAGTGTATGTCATCCACCAAAGGATAAACGTTTTCACTATCCCTAAGTGAACTAAAAGAAGAATTGGCCTGTGAAAACTAATCACATATGGATTTACTGGCCTATAATTTGGGAGAGAAAACAGTTGCTCCCTTCTTGGGTGTTTGAGATCCACTACCCATTGGTTCTAACACTATTCTGCTCAATGCTTCTCTTCAGTATGCATCCTGCTGAAATATTACCATATAATTTTTCCCCTTTTGAACTTTTTCCACAGGCCTTATTGTCTTGAACACTCCTCTCAACCACAAGAATAGCCATTCTTAACGTAGCTACAGAAGTGTTTATTTTCCATCAGCATCACTGACTTCACTAAGCCACATACCTTCTTGGTATCACTCAGCGCAAGTGTTTTGTTTTAAATTCTGTTCAGGAGAGGAGCACCACTTGCAAATGTGCGTATACCATTAGCAACCACATACATTCTCATGATGCAACAACATCAAAAACCTAGTTCCCCTAAATTCTAGGCTCCTGGTTGATGTTTTTATAAAGATTTAATTACTTCTATTTACTCAATTTCTGCCATTTCAAAATGCCCAAAGTTCTATAATAGAGCTATTGGATTTCACTAAAACTTCTCACTGGTGTTACTGTTCTGTGCACTTTAAATAAAAGTTTGAAAAAGCAAAGTTCTGTTGTCTTCCACATGGCAATGAGAAGATGCAGATAGCTCAGGCTTGCTGATAATGCACTTAAGCTTCAAATTAGATAATCCTAAATATTCATGTGTGCCTTACCCACAGAAACTTATCAGAAGCCTGAATTTCAAACACACTTTGCACAGCATATATTTATGAGAAAAAAAAGAAAGGAACCTTAAATGGCAGATTTTAGAGTTAGTAGTGACTGACTACTTTTCTCCCTCTTCTAATAACAGCAAATCAATGGCAATGGATTGTTAAAACTTGCCTCACCTTTGCATGTTCGGCCATCTGCAGACACAGAAAAGCCCCATTCACATATGCACTGGTAGGAACCATCTGTGTTTAGACACTCTCCATGTGGTGAACAGAGGTCAGATCTCTCACATTCATTGATATCTGAAAGCACAGAGACATTAAGAGCTTTGCGAATCATCACAGCCTTAATATTAAGCCTAAGTTCAATAAATCTTAAAAGCAGCTTCTATTTCCACTGGCTAGGTAAATAACTGTGTGAACGGCTCATCTTTCGGAGTAACCAAATCCCCTGGGATCATTCTCAAACTCGGTATAGATGTCACTATGTTCTGCTGCATCATACTCTTGCTACATCACGCTCTGATGAGGATTAGCAGAGAGTGATTGGTGGGATATCCACATAAGAGCACCACCCTAGGCAACATTTCTTCTATGTTACAGGAATTCTCAGCTCCATCTCACTGCTTTTTGATGGCTGCACACTGGTCAACTTGGGCATCTGACTCCACATGCTGCTAGCAGTTGGAGCTGCATTTTACTCAGAAGGCTGACTTTATATAATTTAAAGCCAAATGCTCTTTTTTGCTAATGAAGAATGGGAATTATCCCAAAAGGTTGCCATATAAGAGCTTACTGTCATCTCTTTTGTTGGGTTCTATTTTAAACTTAGAAAACATTTTTCAAACTTCTGAATCTGAAAAACAAGTATTTCCTTTTGATTGATGTCTCATGTTAGCAGGCAAATTTGCCCTCAAGACTTAAGGACTTCATTCTTTCATTAAGGTACTACCACTTTCATATCAACTACTATCCATGTTGTAATTATGCTTTTGTATTTTTTGCTTTATAAAAACCTATTAAGAAGCATTCAGTACCATGCTGAGATCAAAAACAAATTTACAAACAAAACTTACCCTTTTTACTTGACCTTACGCACAAAGTAGAATGATGTATTAAAAGACAACAAAACAAAATTACCAGTGTTGGGGAAATTGAGTATAATGCCTCTGGAAAGAGCAGACTGCAGTTTCTCATGCTTTGGAGTATTTTCAACTTTCTCCTTACTAAAATGCATATCCCTAACTTCTAGTCTAGTCCAGATTCAACTAGCTCTGAATTTATCACAGAATTCTGTGATAAATTTGCCAGTTTAATTCAACAGCTCTCTGTCTGCACTGTCTGTCCCTTAGTTGGCTCAAAAGTGCTTTCAATTTTGTAATATTTATCAATTTAAAATAGAAGGCAAAGTGAAGAAAATAGGAAGGTATCAAAGCTGCCATTGATTTTAGCTTATGGTCAATTCTCTTTTATCTGCTAAAGCAAGATCCAATACAGCACTTCTGCATGCTGAATGCAACTTTTTTTATTAATTAGAAAACAGTCACATAGAATACTCAGAACTTATACAGGGAATTTAGTGTTTGTTGCAGAAGATCTTCAATGTGGATGAGCTGGAATCCAGTTTCTCAGCTCAAGTCTAGACTGCGCATAAGAGAGCAGCCAAAACTAAGCCCAGTGTTCTGGTCCTTCAGCCATTTAGAGCATGAACATGTTATCACTTTCCAGCACTAATACCATGGTTTCTGTCCCACAGAAATGGTGGGCAAAAGTGATGAGGCATACCTGGGTGTTGTGCCAACATGAAGATGGGACTGTTCAGAACTAAAACCTGGGAACTGTTTTCCTGGGTTTGGCAATGCTGACTCAGTCTCAGATAACACATTCTCTTCCTCCCCACCCAGTCTCCACAAAGTAAGACAAGTGTTTTATAGAGGCAGTATTTAATGTGACTTGATGCTAACAATGCTGCTCTTCCTGTTATGTCTCTGATTCACAACGCACAGAACATTCTGTCAAAATAAATGTTTCCAGGATTTGGGAAAAATGCAGTGCTCTATCTCTGTTAGTTCTAACACAGATTCTCTTTCAAGTTATGAAGGCTGAGACTTCAGCCTCTTGAAATAGTTTCTCAGCATATATTTACAGAGAGAATAGAATGAATGGGAATAGAAAATAAGAAGAGTAAGAAAGTACTACAAATGTTAAAAGAGTTTATCTTTCTTAGCACGATCTGTAACTATCACAAGTTACACTAACAAACCTACACATTCATAATAATGATCCAGGTATTTTTTGCACCTATTTCATACCTTGACATCCCCTATTCGCTATCTGCTGGAAACCATCCGGACAAGTGCATTTGTAAGACCCTTCAGTATTTATGCAGTTTCCTCTTAGGCAAACATTGTTGTCTTGAAGGCATTCATCAACATCTGAAATAAAACAGCAACTGAATTATTAGATGATGCCAAAACTGAAAAAAATTAAATCATTTCAACACAACTTGAAGCAACTGCATGCATGCATCAAATTTACTATGCTTTAAGATTCTTAGTTATTTTCCTTTCATCATGTCATCAAACTTCTCATATTTCTAGAGGGCTTTGAAATTTGAGTTTGTATGTGATTTATTCCTAGCAAATATGACTCGTGCCATCTACATCTCTCACAAAAGCACATCATAACAGTAATGCAGTTAAAGAGAAATCCAAGCACATTTAGAAGACAGACACAAAAAATACCTACTAATGCAAATTTGAAAGAGTCATCGTTGGACATGTTTAAACCACCACATGGAAAATCCTGAGCTGTAAGTGACCTGACTCAGGCATCCATCCCCCTGAGAGCAGGCCAGCCCAAGCAGAGCTGGCGTGTCACACCAGACAGGATGTGCCTGGGGAGACCACTCACACAGCAGGCACACGGCAGGAGGCTCCTAGGACAGGGACCACACACTGCACACCGCTGTGATAAAGGGGTGTATTTTCATGCAGTTCATGAGATGCAATACAGCCATTTCACAGGCTTTTAGCAGCTGGGTCATGAAGCTGAATGGCTGCTTTTGTAGAGTGCTGCACCCCAGTCATAAATCCAGCTCCAGAGTCCAGGCACACAGGATCTTGTTTCCAGCTGCCTCTACATCATGTTCAGGATCAAGCCTCAGCCCTGTACATCTGCCCTAGTGCCTCCATATCCATGGGATAAATGGCAGACACACAGCAGGGAAAGTTTCAGGATACAAACTACACACAAGGTAATAAAATATTTCAAGATTAGGACACTGGCATTGTGTCCACCTAAAGTCTTTTCTCCCCGTTGTCTTTCAAAGGGCTTAAAGGCAGCCCAGTGGAGGAAACAGAGCACAGCTACTATGGATACAGGATTAAGTCAGCCAATGCTGACATTCCAGTGATATTATACAGTTTTGGTTTCATTACAGCTAAAGATCACAAGGTATTTGGTGCCCATGCCTCTAAGTTTTAGAAGCAAACAGCAAGTGAGAGAGTTGAATAAAAAAAGTCCCATAAGCAACTTCCCTCAGCCTCCACAGAGCTCTACCTAATAATCTACCCAGTCTATTGCTTTGATAATGTAGTTAGCTTCCTTTGAAAAACAGTGATCAAAGACTTTTCCTGGTCCCTTGATTATTCTGATTTCTTATGTATGGATTTTAGCTGACGAGAATTGTAACTTTTTCCGGTGCTGCAGGAATGAATAACAATTGTAATTAAAAAGAGGATATGACCTCATTTCTACTTTATCTTTGGAAAGCCCACACTGTAGCATTCCCCTTGGGATTTAATCTATTTAATAAAAAATAAGAAATAGGGATAGCTTTCTTACACAAATTAATTTTATTGAAGATAAAATTGCACTTAATGTTGACAAAGTTGTGACTTTTAGATAACCACATGTTTTATAACTATTGTCAACTGTGAAATAAACTGTGGCTTATTTAAAAAGCAATTAATTTTGACTAGGAGCATGAGAAAAAATAATGACTCCCTTGTGCTAATTTAATGCCAAGTCTCACAACAAGAAGGTGTCTTCTGCCAAATTCAGTCAAAATGCATTATTTTCCATATAGGATTAAAACCTCCCTTTCTCTAATGCAACCCTTCAGAGACCTATGAGTGCTGCATGAGAATCCCTAGAAAAATCAGAGGCAGTAACTCATGCTTGAGACATTCAATGCTTTTTACCACCCTTTACACATGAATATCTGGAACAGTTTGGCTAGCAAAATCTCTGAAAGCTCTAGGAGAACACTGGAGACTTTTACTTCAGACTTTCCTCCAGGAACCCAGGTTCTTTGAGATGCTTGTAAGTCCTGCTGGTGCATATTCCCACTCCGTCGGTTAACACAAGGCTTCACAGGTGCCCTCACACTTCGCGTTCCCTCTTATTCAGGGCAACAATAAGCAGAAAGTCTCAATGTCCCTTCATCTCAAGAACAAGATGCTGAATGACAGACTAAGGCAGAAGATAAACATGCATGTGGGTGTGTATCTTGAAGACATACTGTGTGTGTATAACTGTATACATCAATGTATACAAATAATTCGCAAAAAATTTTATTTTTAAGCAAGTAAAATACCCCATAAGGGCTTCCAGACAAAAACTTCAGCCAGGCAGTTGCAAAAAGCACAGCTGAAAATGAGCACAGCGTAATTCTGCTGAATTCTGCAACACCCCATGAAGTTTACACAAGTTATAATGATCAAACCAGCAAACTGCTTCTTGCATGCAACATCATTAAGAAAACATCTGCACCAGAAGAAAACCTAAACAAACACATTTCTTGCAAGTGGTTTGCTAATCACATTTGGTTTACATTATCATATATTTTTGGGGTATCCTCTGATGTGACAGGTGTCCATATCTGGCTCTTTGAGAAACTGGACAAAATTTGAACCTCTTTGTTCTTTCCAGAAGACTGTGCTGTGCTATGCTCACAGTTTTTGTCATCTCTTTCTTGCTTTCTCTATGAAGTGTTAGAAAACATTCAGGTAAATAGGCTAATTGAAAAATCAGAGGCCATTATGTAGAGAAATACTGGATGTCTTCTTAAGGTGATTTTCTCTTTAGTTTCCAAGGTGAAAAAGCACCTGTATTTCAGTAAATTTTGAAGGGATATAATGAAAGCACAGAAGAACTTTTTCCACTGCAAGAGAATAATTGTTCTGTACAGGACTTGCAACATTTACAGAAGTCTTCAGTGAAAAAAATGTGGCTGCAGAAATTAACCACTCTGTCACTGGGTGGAAAAGCTGTAAACTTGGTTGCAGACTTTTAAATAAGACAAAGATCCTGGGGTAAGGGAATGGTTTACCTTTTTTCTTTGTTTCATTCAATCCCTCGTCTTTTGCCTTGAAAGTGTCTGAAACTATTTTGTCTTGAAAACTGCCTTTAAGCAGGATCAAGAAAGAGTTGAAGATAAAGCGTGGAGCTACCATGACTTCTTGGGCTGTATGAACTGCATCAAAGCAGTCTGAAGAGAAGTTTGAAATCTCATCTGAAGTCTACTCAGAGCATGTTAGATGAGTAGCTGTCACAAATTATATTATCTGTTCTGTCTTTGGGAAGCAGGAAGGACATATGATCCATTACACCACATTTTTATTTGATTCTTGACAGAGTATCTCTGCACCTGCTGCAATTCATGAAGATCTTGAAGCCAGATGAGAGCAAAATTCTTTGACACAGATTTCTAGAGCATTGCATCATCAGCCCACATTTCTTGAAGCTGATGCAAGAGATGCTGGTACTCAGCATGAATGATGAGAAGACTGTGTTAGGTTCTTCCATGAAGATATTCTCCAAATAGCTCAGGACCAAAAAGTATCAGTGCACTGAGGAGGTTTTACAAGATATCCTTACTTTTTGTTGATGAGAACTTCAGGAGAGGCTGTCACTCATTGAATGTGGACAATCCAGTATAATCACTGATCACGGAGTCTGTTACAAGTGTGTCTTGAGAAAACAGCATTTGGTTGGCCCAGGGTGAGCTGCTCTTCTGCCTGCACCACTTGAAGAGGAGGATTACTGACCTACTGCTGCGAGGGAGAAGACGAGGACTGCCTTCCAAGTGCTGTGTGGAGGATAACCTAGCAGCACAATGCTGTTTGGTAGAACAGCAGTAACAAGATGTATCTTGTGAGGTATCAGCAGTTACAGAAAGTACATCAGAGATGGAAAAGCTTTTGTGAGCTAATGCCACAATGTACAGTGAGACCTTAACTGAGAGCTAGTTCACCCTGCTAGTGTGAGACAAGCAAACAATTGAGGTAGACTCTTTCCTGGAGCTTGCCAATAAGTAATCTTACATTCTCAAGGTGACCATGAGTAGTGCATCAGATGTCCCATATCAGTTGGTATAGCCAACAACAGAGAAGAGGGTGTAGCTTTGAAATGCTTCATTAGAGAAAAAAATCAATTTGCCAATTACTGGACAATTAATTTATTTGAGAGATAAGAGAATTTTTTTTTCTATAACACAGCATTTCTAACTACATATATTGTACATCTTTCTCTCTTGTTTTTACAAGCTCAGTACCTAGACTGCCTTTTGAGACAGTGCAAGCTGTGAGCTCCCCTGCTGGAACTTGTCATCTACTAAATACTTTCTCTTGCCAGTGCACATGTGTGATTGTGGTGGCTGGCTTTTGTTCCCAAAACCAGCTGGAGAAGAAGTTTTAACTAGCAGGACCCCATGAGAATAGTGTATGCTGGCAGAAGCTTTTATAATACAGAGCCTCCGTGTCAGAATTTAAACAACAAGGTTTGGAAAAGCTGACTTGTTTTCAGTAATAATGCCAACTGGTCTTCCAATCTTACTGTTGGAAACACATGTCCTGATTTTTTCTATGTGGAAAGATGACAGGGAAATAATTTCTAAGAATCCATTTAATATGTGGCTGTGTTGGTGGGAACAAATCATGACAATGCAGAGAAAAAAAAGAGAGGAGACATATATATTTCCATTCCATTCTTAGAAGAGTTCATGCCTATAGCTGAAATACTCAAGATCATATGGAAAAAAATTAGTCAGTAGCTTAAGTCCCTAAGCTTACCTTCACACTGATCTCCAGTAGGTGATAACGAGTAGCCTTGGCTACAGATACATCTGAAAGATCCTTCTGTGTTCCTGCAGCGTCCATTTGTACAGACTGATCGCTGCTGGCATTCGTTAATATCTGCAGCAGCAGAGACAGTGAAACTGTTAAACATCTGAAAATTGCTCATCAAAATGTTCAAAGAGCAAGTCTGAACAAAACAGCAAAGCACAGTATCAATATTCAGTACTGCTTAACGTGTTTCTATTTATTAAATACAGACAGTCAATGTAATGCATAAAATTATATGGAACTGCAGACCATGTGTTTTCCTTGAGATGACTGTGTTCCACATTCACCCCAGTAATGTCAATTTATCCCTCAATGCACAATTGGGTACACACAGACTCACAAATACACACACATGCTGCCTGAGAGCTGCTTTTGTTTCTGTTATATCTGGCAGAGGTAACAAGTCAGCCGCTGCAGTGAGTCAGCAAAACCCACAAAATACTTTCCAGCAGGATCACCACTTTTTAACAGGGTGTGGTTTTCAGATGCTCACTGACAGGCTAATCTCCCATTAAGTTGCACGTTAAGGCTCCTTAAAATTCATGCCTTGTAACAGTATTAATCATCTAACTGTGGGGAAATGTTTCTTTGCTCCCACAATGCTGCTAATCCCTCTGTGTTTCAGTTCTCATAAACTGGGGTCAGCCTGAGCTAACAGATGGATTTGAACATCAAACTTAAATTTTCCTATGGAAAACGCAAAGTATTGGAGAGGAGTGACACTTAGAATTGAGAACATAGCACATGCCTTGTTTGAGCTAGGAAGCCTATTTTCCCTCTGTTATTTGTAAAATATTAATTAAGAAGCAGTATTTAAACTGACATGGTGAGTTCTTGGTCACTTCTAGCATTCTGGCACAGCTGAATGTCTTTCTGGAAATACACTTCAATTCAAACAAGAGAATGTTACTCAATGAGGTTTTTCAGGTCTGTGTTATGGCTGTACAGTCTGACCTCTTAAGTAACAGTTCCTTGCAACCACAGAAGTTTAGAATTTAAGGATCACTGAAATCTGTGGGGCTCCATGAAGCAGCTGGGCATGTGTACAGGTCCTTACTTTAGAAGGGTGCACTTTAAGAAGAACAGTCTGCACATGCCAGCTCAGCTTGGCAAGGGCTCTTTTCCATGAAAGGCTCAGAGGAAGCAGTCAAATTTTGTCTACATATTTTCCCCAAGATCAGTCTGCTGTGTGTCCTGAACAGCATATTTAACTCACTCAAGACACTTAACTTACACTGATGTTTTGTTTCAAATTTCCTGAAAAATTTATATGAACGATCATTTAGTTTTACTGTATTATTTTTAGCACTCAGAAGTCTGAAAGTGCTTGGTGCAGTGAAGAGACACTTAGGGAATGCTGAGGGAAAGGAAAAAGAAGGAAACCCAACATCTGACATGAAACATGTAGGTTTCTGTGCACTTACACGGCCTGGAGACACTGTCCCAGATTTTCACCATTAGGGAAAAGTTTCAAGTATCCTCCAGTTAAGGAGAGGAATATTCTTACGTCCTGTACACGCTCTAGTTTCTCCCTCAGACTACTTCACTCTAACTTCAGACCTAATTTTGTTCCACTGGAGCAGTCCTGATGGGAATTTTAGATGTGGAAGAAATGTGGAAACTCACACTTTAGAGGTACAGGTAGTGTTCCTAGAAATACGAAACCAAATGCTCTCTCTCAAAGTGTACCGCTGGAAATACAGAGACACCAGCATGAGCAGGCTCAACTGCTCAGTGGTAACTGACACTGCTGGGCTCCAAAGGGGAGCAGCCTAGGTTTTTTGATTCCGCTCACCCACATGGCAGGAAAAAAAAAGAAAGAAAAGCAAAAGCTACTGTCCTTATACCTCCAAAATGCCAGATATGCCATGGATTTTGGAAAAATTCTAGTTTAGCAATATAAATATTACTACATGTTCTTAATTGGCTTTATAACATATGATAAAATCTACAATGTGATCATAGAAATCATAAAACTAATTCTTACACTTTTGGATTTTTTAGCATCAATGTACTACATTTAAAAGAAAAATGAAAAGAAAATTATCTATAAGGTAAGTGTGACCATATGAATTTAAATCAAATTCTTTCTTACCCTCACACTGATCCTCTGATGCAGAGAGTTTGAAACCCTGGCCACAAATACACCTGAAGGATCCCTCTGTATTTTCACAGCGCCCATTTGAACAGTGATTGCCATACTGACATTCATTTATATCTGTGAATATAAAGAAAGCACAAGAAATTAACTGGGGTACAACCACGTTTTGGTTGAGCTTGGGAATATATTCAAATTATATTGCAGGCATGGTTATTATTCCTGAGGAATTTATTTCAGTGGGATTTCAGCACTTCATGCAGGTCCCTCTGTAAGGCTACTCTACATACTCATCAAAGAACTCTCCACTGGATTATGCAAAATCTCTCTTCCTAGTCAAAAACCATCCTTCCTTTAGAAGGATTCAAAAGCAGCTTTTTTTTCCTATAAGCTATCCCACAGACATCTACTTTCATCCTTCTCTGAAAGAAAGGTATTAATTAGATGGGCCACTTTCTTTAGCAGACATGAAAATTGTTGAGTTGCTACTTAACACTAATTTTCAAGAATTCCTTTTGAATGCAATTTGTATAAATCAAGAAAGCAAAAAGAAAACATAAAAACAAAAGAAATGTATTTTGCTATAAATCCAGCCAGAATTAATTCTGTATTCTAAACTAGGGGTTTTTTTCTAGCAGTGGTTTTCACTTAAAGAAAAAAAAAGTTTAGTTTTCAAATTTTATTTGTTTTTGGGATTGCAGTAATCAGCACGTGTCCTTGTTTTATGGAAAAAAGCTGTATTTTTTTTTTAGCTTTACTGATGCATGAAAAGAACGACCATTTGTTTGTTTTTATGTGCCAGAAATCGTACTACTCCCAATTATCCTGTCTTTTGTCACCACAAAGCACACAAAACCCATGAGCATAAAAAAGTGCTAATTATTTGAGGCACTTGAGCCATTTAGGCAGCTGTAGCACAGGGAGAGCTAGAAGATTAGACATCTTTAAATCATCAACATAACCCTTATTAGCTGTTGTGATACATGCAGTAACTATTTTCCTCACATGGCTCTTTGCAAGCTCCTGTATCACCTGCCTTGGACAAAGCCCATCTTCCCCCAGACACAAATTATCATTCATATTCCCAGTTACCTACAACGCTCAGTTCCTCACTCGAGCCTCTAGCTCTGTAAATCAAATGTCTGCTGCAGCCTGGCCAAGCAGAAGTGGTGATGTTCTTGGAGAGATGACAGCACAGATCCATAGGTGCTGTGCTTTGGCATTCAGTAGGTGTTACCACGTATTCCTTTCTCCAAGGCTTATTTCCCAGCTCACTACTGTTGAAAAATGTGCTTGCTCTACAAAAAACAATCTTCACTCTCAATGTACATGATCAATGCTCTAACTGAAGAATTTGTTCAAATACAGAGAACCTAATTCAACCACACAAATTTCCAACTGAACAACAAAACTGCTTCTTACAGATTCACTTTCATCTCTAAGCTGTTTGACAAAGAAACCTAGGGTACTGCTTCTGATTTTTGGATGGGACTCAGAGATCAAGAGGCTTCCCCATAAAGCAAGCAGGAACAGAACTTAAATCTTCTGAGATGAAATCCAGAGTTATAACTGATTCTATTGGTCCTCCCTGCAGTAGGGCTAGAGGTATTTGGATTAGCTCTGCTTACCTCTATATTAGTTTTGATATCTTCTAATGGGATCCCTAAAACTGTACAAGTTGACTATTGATAGTTAACTGTGCAGCTGCAAAATCCACCACAGTGATAACCATGAGGATGAAGTGATCGAGAAAGTTTAGTCAACCTATTTTTTTTAATTTGTACATCAATACACAGAAGTGTGCTCTAGATACACCATGATATATGACTTTATTTGAATGTGAAAATGTGCGGAGAGAAAAACGGAATAAAAATGAATCAGTAAACTTAAGCAAACTTAAAAAACAATTGATTATTTCAAATAGTCCCTATACAACACAAATGCACTGAGGGACCTGGGACAGTGGCAATTTCAAGACAATGAGGAGGCAGTCTGTGTAGGTGTCCTTTTCCAGAAAATTTCTTCCAACATGCATTGAACATTCCCACCTAAACTCCAATTACAGGTAGCCTACCCAAGTTTTAAGTGATTGACCTGGCTTAATGAAACAGGAGTGGCTATGTTCCCAGCTTTAAATCCTGGAAGATTACAATAACAATGACATCAAAGGTGTAGCTGTAGGACTGTTACACTAGATTTTCTATGGCATAAACTGCAGGCAGAGGAATCAAATGAGGTAAAAAAACCCCTGAAAACAGCACTGTAGAAAACCAGAAGAGTTGCAACTGATCTAAACTAATGCGAGAAACAAATAATTTTATGGAACAATGGATTAAAATATCCTTCACAGAAAATGGGAAATATTTTCCTTTTTGGCATATTTAAATGGTGCCATATTTCAGAACTACAGATTAAACAAAAATTATCTGCATTACATTTTCTAAAATGTGTATGGCTCATTTCCAACAAGATGTAAGCCTAGGATAAACAAAATATGGACTGATCACTAATGAAGTGAGTAAGAATGTCTAGGCTTAGAACATTTCATAAAACAAAGAAAAGAAGGGAAGCTACATTCAGTAATACATGGAAAAAATTATCACTTTAAACCGAGACATATTCCTTACATGACTTAGTTCTGAGCAAAGAATTGACTTCTCTCATTTCCCTATGACTAACCTGGTTAGCAAGAATGAAACAACTTAAAGTTATGCCAGGGAATTTTCAACCAGGCTATTTTCATAAATAGGAACAGAAATAAAACTTAATATTGGGAAAGAAGGCAAAGTTAGGCCAACGTTTTTGAAAAAAAAAAAAAAAAAGAAAAAGGAGTTAAGTAAGAGTTTCAACAGACTGCATATGCCACACATTCTTTGCAAGAACACCAGGAGTGCAGGCAGGTGGGAAGGAATGAAAAAAAGATGAATGTAGAATAATTTGTGCAAAGTGAAACCCATTTATTTGTTGTAAACATTTCATAGCTTGTTACAACTCTATTAAAATCCATAAAATTACCTGAGAAATACATTCCTCCACAGTAAGTCAAATGACAAGACCAAATATGCAGCTATGGCATGGCAGATCTGGTCAGAGAGTATGACTTCTTCAGAAAATAGGGTAGTTGAAATCTGCATAGCAGAATTCATGGTGAGGTTCTGAAAGCCTCACCATTGCTTCACTGCAACTTGGCTTTAATCTTGATCCACAGATCAGCACCACATTTGCAGCTGGAGTACAGCAGATCCCAGCCAACTGGGAGCTGTTTAAAATTGGAGCTGTTTAAAACACTGCTCTTAGACTGCTTTGTGAACTGAAACAAATCTCAGAACTGGGAGCCAATACAAAAAATACATGGAAGTACACTGACAGTCTGCCCTACAACAGTAATGCAAACACCCCCTCTATGTAGATTATTGTACATCTGTTTAGGGAACATTGATATTCCAACAATCACAAATTATAGGACATGTAATACAGGAATATTCACAGTAGATAGCAGATCCTTTCCAATGATGCTAAATTTAAGTTTCTGGTAGGGTTCAAAAACGTGGCACTCAAAAACGCAAAATATTTTTTCTTTTTGCACAATGGATTAATTTGCTCTTTCTTACCTCCACTGCAAATAGCCAAAATTGATTTTGAAAAAAAAACATTGATCTAACATTCATAAATAAATCAACAAAAGCAAAATGTGAGGAATCTGTCCTAAACCTCTAAGCTAAAGTTTGGCAAGGGGCTTTAAGGTATAATGCTTTGCTAGAAGTACAGATAATTAAAATAATTCATAATTAAGGATAATTATCCTTAGGATAACAAGGAGTTTTATTAATATGCTCCATAAGCAAAGTCTCATATTCTACTGAAAAACCTACTAGTCACACTGATGTATTAGCACTCACCTGTCTTTCCATTTCCAAATAACAGCCTACTAGTATTTCACTGACAATACATCCACTTTCTGTTCCATATTTTCTATTTCAAAATTTTGTTTGGCAGTTTATAATTATATCATTTGTAGTCTAGTGTTCATTTATCTGCAGTAAAACAAGATTTCCTCTTATATACTGTATCCGAGAACATAAAGTAATTTCAAAAATCTAGTATTTTCAGTTATTCTTGAATGAAACAGGGACCCAGGGCACAGTGCTGCTATCAGGTTGTAAACACTGACTGAGTATGAAATACAGCACCTTAGAACAAGAACTACAACCAGAGAGACAAAGAGTACTAAACATACCATGGCACTGTCCATTCCAGCCTCTGAACCCCGCTCTGCAAGGAATGCACTGGTAAGAGCCAGGAGCATTACGGCACTGTGCATCTGGACAAGTAGTTGGAGTCAGGCATTCATCGATGTCTTAAAGGAGAATATAAAGGAAAATAAGGGTCAAAGCCACAATAGAACACTGAACAATAGTCTGGTTACTCTAACTCCCTTCCTGCGATACTAAAGTGTTCAAAGAGTTGTGTAATTTATCTGTCAGAGACACAGGAAAGAACAAGCTCACACAGATTTTTACCAGCAAGGGGGCATCTCTGAGAAATACAATAGCTCTTAATACATGCAGTTGAATATAATTCAAGAAAATCTAATTCTCTATTATTATTATTATTATTCTTTGTCAAGAATTCCGGAACACATAGCATATCAGATTTCTGGCTACCATAGGTAAGAAATATTTCCCTTATGTTATTCCTTTACCATATGCAAGTGCCTGAGATTCTTCCTAGAGTAAGACTTTGGAAGCTCATTGCAACGACAGTAAAATTCTAACTCTGGTTTCCAAAAGCAAAGCACAATTTGGTATGCTCCAATGTTTACAGAGTTGTTCAGCATGTAAGTGCTGTGGGCACTAAAAACATAATTGCATGAATGAAAATCAAAGATGCTTACATGGAGTAAAGAGTTAACTTTGTCTGAAAGAAGGCACAAGCCACATCACTGAGGATGGCAGTGTTTAGAGTGATGCAGGGGCTTTTTGCATCAGACAAGGTCCTGGATTGCCCAAGATAAGAAGAGATAGGTCCTGAAAAAGTCATGGAACTCATATTCAGGCTCTGAGCAAGACCAACTTCTTATCCTACACCAAGGCAAACCCATAATACATACAACATACGCAATCTAGAGGAGACTGCACACAAAAAAACAACATTCAAAGACAAGTTGCTGTTAAGTTGCCAATGATCAGAAGATACTGGAATTAAATCTGTGTAGGCAGCCTCCTTGCAGACTGCTCGCACATGTGAGATCATTTTATAATATCACACAATAATTATAATCTTTCCCAATAAATACTTGCTTTATGCAGTGCAAAGAACTAATCAAATTGTCAGTCACCTCTCAACTCAGCTTTCTAAGCATCCCTTTCCTGCCCAAAGCCCAGCAGTTTTGTCTTCTGCAATTGAGGACTGCTACTTGAGCACAGACGATAGGGAGGAAATTCACTCCTAGTTTAGAGAACAAACACACAGGAATCAAGGAGCTCCCAACACTTGTAATTTAACTGGACAATGCTTCAAACTTAAGAGAATTGAATATTCCAGCTCGAAGCAACTCACTGCATGTGGGGAGATCATGATTGTCCAGCTTAGAATACTTTCTCATAAAAATACCAACAAGCTTCTTCAGCTGCTACAATGCAGACCCGCAAAAGTTTCTCAGGAAACTTGATGTGGGAATTTGTAATTTCTTCTCAGAACTGCCTGGACTGTGTCTGCCCTCAAAACACAGGACATGAATGATGTACTTGGCACAGAATTTTTCAGCCAAAATAAAGTCTAAATGTGGCAAAGCATTATAAAAAATCACCAGAAGATTCTATAAGAATTCTTCATCCTATGCAAAGATATTCAGCTATGACTACAACACTGTTCTACAACAAACAACGGACTCTACAACAACATATACGTGCTCTTTACATTCCCCTGGCTAGGCCTGTGACAGAGCTTGTGTCATTACAGCTTGAAGGCAGAATGAAGATGGGGTGAGGAAGTGCAAGTGAACTGTGAGTACTGTGTGCAGCTTGGAGGATTCTTGCCTTTGTTTTTGAGCTGTGGAGGGGGTGGAAGGAAGTCTTTTGTGAAATCAGAAATCTGTCAGCAGGGTGATGACATGGTGAAATGATTCCCTGAATGTGTCATTTCCTTGTTTTGATGGATTAATGTAGGAGGATTTTCCCCTTAAGCAACCTTAAATAACTTTCAACAGAGGATTTGGTTTCAGAAATTACATTTTGTTATGTTAAATTATAGAGGACTACCACCACACCATTTAAAATACAAATAAATAACAAATTTGATGTAGTGTAATAGCCTGATTTCTAGCCTAACTGAATTACAGATGCCCTAGTCACAGAGAAGATTTGCAAAGACTAGTTGTGAGAATGGAGTCTGTGAAATATTTAAATAAATTAAAAATTTGGAAGAGGAATCTTTTAGCATTGCTCAGAGTAGCAAATATATCCATGGCAGCTTTAAGTTCCTTATTTGACAGGCAACCTAAAATGTCAGCAATTTTTATTGTATCCTATGTAACTTAGACTGAAGCATAAACAAAATCATGTTTAAAATGAAAATTATTTCTTGGGCTTTTTAGTTCACCTTTCAAGCTGAAAATGAAAAAAACAAAAACCAAGAAAAAAGGCTGAAATATCACATTAAATGTAATGAGAAGCTTTGAAAGCAAGATGTGCTAGGATCTCTTGAATGTGGAATTTTTGCTTGATATAGATATTCAAAAGTCAACCTATCATTTGCTACCTGATATAATACAGGAAAAATTACAACTTTTTTTAACAGAAACTTGCCATGCAGATAAGGACTAACAGTGAATTTAAGTGATTCCATAGCAAGAGATGATAAAATGGCTGTTCCAAGATGGCTCTGTACACAGTGGGGGAACTCCTTAGCCGCATCTTAACTTAAATAATAGGAATTTATAATATAACAAAGAGAAATTAATACAATTAAGATATCATTTTCATTATTTATATTAATTTATATTTTATATGCAATCCATATTTTATATAAATGTATTTACATAATACATTATATTTTGCATCTACTTATATTTATTATATATTTATCTTTATTTTATAGTGTTATTACCATATGTATTTTATGTATATTATTCTATTATATATTTTATTACATGTAATAGTTTATATTATCATATTATTGTGTTACATTATATATAAATATTTATATTATTTATCGTTAATAATCTAATAATTAGTAATTAATATATTCATATACTATGATAATAGGAAGTGCAGTTTCAGACACCAAGTAATGACATAGATTGAAGAGTACTCAAGAAGGCTTGCCGTTTATGACTGCAGCATCTGAGATTTGTCCCTTTGCCACTCAAGCTGCAGTGCCAAGCCTCCCTTGAATGGCAGGGAGTGTTACTCCAAACAGCAGCAGTTTGGCAACTGTTTTCGTACTATCGATAAATGCTAACTTCACTTTCATCATCACCACTAGTGAAGATGAAACCTACCTTCACATTCCACTCTCCTGTTCATTTGGTATCCACTATCACAGTATTCACATCTGTATGAGCCAAGAGTGTTTATACAAAAGCCTTCTCCACAAGTGTGAGGTCTTGAACATTCATCAAAATCTGCAGATGACAAAGAGAAGTTAAAAGAAGTTGTTTCACCATCAGAGGTTGAAGGAATGCTTGCATCTCCTCAAACTCTGCTTCAACTAAACACACTAAGTTTGGATTTTTGAAGCTGCCTGCCAGCTACCTCACTGCTTGTAACCACAGAGAGAATGAGCTTGAGAAACAGCCAGGGTAGGGTGGCCTGGGAGCATCTTTTTGTCTGCAAACACAATATGAGCTGCTGCCATGTGTGCAGTGCCCAAGCCAGCACTAACCTAAGGCAGACCACAGACCCTTCATGCTGTTTGTTTTGCTTTGTGGACTCTGTGACTGTTTGCAGATGTATTTAAATTTTTGGCTTGTTCCAGCTTCTACTCATTGAAAGAGTGTTGAATATTTGCATTTTACACAACAGGTGTCTTTATTAATTGGTCATTTTTCTAAACAATTATGTACTGAATAAATTCCTGTTTTTCAACAAACAAACATTTTTGAAAAGGAATATCAGCTACTCAGGTGCTTTCCTCACCACAGTACCTGGTGAGAGACAGTTCCAGACACCAGCCCAGTACTACTGACTTTAAGGAAAAAAGAGCTGAAAAGGGGAATTTAGGAGGGTTTAGCTATGCTTCTTGAATAATTTTTATTTTCTGTAAGAGAGACTAATTATTACCAATGCAGTCAGTTCCATCTTCACTGGCCATGAATCCAGCTTGGCAAATACATAGGAAACTTCCTTCTGTATTTTCACAGCGTCCAAGGGAACAGAAATGTGGTGCCTGATTACACTCATTAATATCTACAGAAGAAATGAAAACATAAGACTATAGAATAATGTATATAATTGTGATTCATTGTGCATTCTATGCCATGCATTTGAAAAGACAAAGACTGCAATTATTTTAACTATTTGAGAAGGTATATATGTTTTCTTTCAGAGATGAGAAAAAGATGCATTAAATAGTTTTGGTTGGAGAAAATCTTACTGGCTTAGAGTGCAAGAATATTGCACTGGCCTGAAGAATGTGACCTGATTAGAGCTCAAATCACTACACTGTGTGCAACATGAGCACAAGCTGCAAGCATGGAAAATTAATAAAACTTGGATGAAATAAAGGGATTCTAAGTTGCCATTTGGCTGTGCTGCATAATTTATTTTTCAATACTGTAGTTGTACCCGATAGCATGTGTCACAGCATGAAGCTACTGAGCTTTGGTGGCATGAACATTTTACAGCATATAATCTGTAGGTACAATACACCCTTTCTGATCCAAGTTATAGAGAAAACTTCATTCAGTATACTCTGAATGAGGAAAAGATACCAATACAGCTGCTTCCAAATCTGAAACAGCTCATGTAGGACCCATTCGTGCTCTGCCTTACGTTCAGAGGCCTCTATTCTAGAATTTACCATAATAAAGGGGATGAAGACCTTACTTTGCAGATCTCTCACTGAGCTTCTAATGTTTATGATATATTTTCTCTTTTCAGTAGCAGGCTGAAAGGAATTATGTAACAAAATGCCTGGACTTAGTCCAGCTGCAAAGCTGATAGCTGAGGAAATCACTGTGAGAAACAGGCACACATTCATTCTTTTTCCAAACAGAAGTGTATTTCTTCCTACTAGTCTGACTTTCAGATACCTGATATACAGCTGAGAGGAGATGGTCTGCCTAATCACTTGCTCTCTCAAATCACACTGGGCGATGTTTCATTCAACTTAATTAAATTCACACTCATTGCAGAGCAGCTGAAAGGCTATATTAAAGACTACTTCACAAATCTTATTTGGCATTAAAAAAAATACCTTGTAGTTTGGAAGCAATCAACAGAGGAAAGAATGCCTGACTGCTCTGTAGATTTCCCCTAACCAGATTCTACATTTCAAACATTTCATAGCATGGTTATTTCAGATTTTTGAAAGCATAATTTCATACCAATGCACTTCGTCTGCTGGTCATTAAGTTTGTACCCCTTGTAGCAGATGCAAGTATATCCCACAGGCAAATTAACACAGTGTCCTGCTCCACAGATATCAGTATTAACAGTACATTCGTTGATTTCTAAGCAAACAAAAATAAATGTAATGTTAAATTTACATAGTTCAGTAAGTGCACAATACTCTGTAATCCAAGTAGAAAGCTCAGACCCGAAAACAACTGTAAATCAAGTTTGCAACTCCTGAGTTTCTCTAATGGATACCTTATCTGAAATAATTTAGAAACCATCTGCGCTCTTCCTAGTGACATAATCTTATGTCACATCCAAGATCTATAAATCAGTACATAAAATTTTTAAGTAAAATGAAGATAACATAAAATTAAAAAAAAAAGCCTCAACCTTTGCATTGCACATTAAGAAAATAGTGAGTTCCTAATTACAGTGCATATTCTGATTTACAGAATACTCATCTATTAATGGCTTGGATATATTCTGTAAGATAAGGAGATTCAGATATGGACAGCATTGGATGCTAAATTTTTACAGTCGTTTTAGAAATTCCCTAAGTATATGCAGAAATTACTAATGTGTTCAGTTGCAACAAACTAAGGTTATACTGCAGTATGGAATTGTAATTCCTGAAAAAAGAAGAATTGTTTATCTAGAATATTTAGAAATGGGTCACATTTAAATTTAGCTAATTTTAAAGTACAGAAATAAAGCACTCAAAAACTTCTCAAATTGAACTGCATTTGGTTTTTTAAATCCTGCTTAGGATTTTGTCCTACAAATTTTACTGCACTTATACTTACTATTTCTGAACAACATATTAATAACACACAGCAATTTCAAGTTCTACTAACTGTCCAGAGGAAACTAAAAACAGAACATGGAAAACTACCATTTTCCTTTTACTAACTGATGTGAGTTCCCAGCAGGGTAACTTTCCCTTTCTGTAAGGAAGTTGGCAGAAGGGGCACAGCTACAGAAGAGATGACCTCCAAGTTCTAGCTTGATGATTACAACTATTTGAACTTTCCTATGGGACTGATGAACTGTAATTACAGCAAACTGAAGGCAGCAGTTTAAGACTTACAGAAGGACAGGATACTTTCTCCACTCTTACAGTACATTCAGGACTATTTAATTGCAGATGGAATTGTACAAATAACTGGGTGATTTAGACCCTGTGTGCATTGCATCAACTCAAAAATCCATTCTTATATGAAGGAAAACCATTTTGAAGAGTCCAGTTTTTATTAAAGTGTGTGAAATTTCTCCCTCTGAATGGAAAACAAGAAACCTCTTTGTAGGTATGAATATCTCTACCATATACAAGAATGCATCTTACAGTATTTACCAGGATATTGCAATTCAAAGCCTGTCTTCATTCTGATTCATTCTAACCAATGTGACATTGTAATGCCCTCATGTATACAAATACGGTACATTTACCTTTTTCTTTCTAAATGAAGAGCAAAAGAAATTTTTATGTCTTTTTGACACACTTGCCATGTAGACAAATTTCAGCTACGGCAGGTGCATTTATGTTATTTTCACTTCTTGACAGATACATGTAGATGAGGCAACTCTAACACATCAAAAAAGGATGAAGTACAAACTTCAGAAGAACATTGCAAAATAGATCTTGCATCTCCCCTGTTTTCTGTAGAACATTCTGATCGACATCCCTTGAAGTCTACATCCCTCAATGAACATCATGATATATACTTCATGAATATTTATGTAGATTGTCTAAATCTGACTTGTATTCAAAAAGTATTCAGTTCTGGACTTTCTTTGCAGATCTCCAAGGAAAGTCCAGAACTGAATCAGAAGTGAATTATTAATTTTATCTTCTATTCTTTACTTGTGGATCCAAAATGGCAGGTACATTGTGGAAGGACCTTGTTCTGGCTCTCTTGACATCAGCCTCACTGTTGCGCTGTTCTGCACTTTCTCCAGAATATTCCCTCTGTTCTACAAGTTCTCTTTGCTATGGCAATTCAGCAACAGCACAGAACAATAGTCAGGAACTCAGTAATTTCTTAATTTATTGTAGTTTTAAAAGAGAAGTACAATACCTGTAACTTGAGTAGGTGCAATGACTTGACTTGCACTTGAAGTAGAGACTTCAGGAGCAACTTCAACAGGCAAAGGAGGGGATGTTTTCTCAATCACTACTGTGCGACATGGAATGGAAATCAATCACATCCAAAAATACTCACCTTAAAGCATTCAAAAAAACTCAACCCTTAAAGAACTCACACGAGATACTGAATAAGCTAGGCACTATGGAGATTTTAGTTTGTTTATTCTGCTTTGACCTACAGTAGAAACAAATAACATGTAAATGGGGTTTTCATCATTCTACTGCTTGTGAAAAAAATCACTGAAGTGCTAAAGAAAGCAAACAGTTGTAAAACTTCTGCAGCAAAAGTTAGGCATAAATCTGCAAAAAGCCACTAAGCACAGTTTTCTCTTGAAAGGAGTACATGGCTTCACCTCTGCCAACATTAAAATTCTCATGGGCATAATCCAGGATATCACTTCTTCTTAAAATATGTCTTTATCTCCTGAACAAGTCACCAAACCAACCTCTCAATTGCTCCCACTTCTGCTTCCATTATGGGCTTTTTTTTTATAATGGAGAAATTGCTTTTGAAGCTCCAATCATTTTTTTCATTACCTCTGTTAGAATTGTTACTTTCCCATTCTTATAAGAACTGTAAGCACTCTCTCATACTGAATGAAAAGATAAAATAAGTTACCTGGAAACTGTGGATGCAGGTTAATTGTTGAAATTCCAGGAGAAAGCTGAGGCTGACCAGGCTCTAGATAAGGTTGCTTTTCTTGATCAATGGAAGTTAATTCCTAGAAGATTGATTAAAAAAAATAACATTCTGAATGTTATCCATTGATATGAATGGAATTGAATCCATCAATTCATAGTTACCCACAAACTCCTGGCTTGAGACACTGCTAACAATCTCACATGAGTGGCTTTTTTGATAGCAGAACATTAATCACCACAAATTTAAACTTGAATGAACATGGAATACTATGTTTATACAATGGTATAAAATTTAACATTGATTTTACTTGAAGCAGCTGTTTTCTGGAGCTTCTAGTTCTGTCTTTGTCCCTCCATAATTCTCCCATTCTCTGGTCTTTACTTGCTTACAAATAGCATTTGAATGCAATTCAGCATCACACAGAAGTATACACCTAGTATAAATCTAGGTGTCTGAAAACTGTAAAAGGTTCCTTCTTAGCTATTGAACCCATCATCATATTTTCATAGAAATGTTAGATGCTTGTATGTCTGTAGGAAAATGAAATGGAGCATAGCTGCAATTATTCACAACAAATCTCACTACCTCCAGCATAAGTAACCTGAAACCTCCAGAATGGGGGACTTAACACACACTTGCTCTTATCCAATGAACACAAGACACCCAAAACAAACGATGAAATTAATTTAGACACTAATATCAGTCTCATAAACCACACGTCACAAATTCTTCTCAAAGCTTCAGAATGTTTCTCTCTGATTTATTTTCTCTAGCTGTTAGTATCTGTGTCTCTTTTTCATACTCTGCATTTTTCAGTATCCTTTTCAAAATACAGTCTCCAGAATGGCATAGAGCAATATATATCAGACCCTCCAACAAACGCCTCTAGGAGAGGCTAAAGTAATCTCTTTCCTGTACCTCACTATCTGCCTGTTTTTGCATATTATAACAATATGAGCTCTTTTTGTCTCAGGGTTTGAACAGTAAGTCCACAGTGACTTGTTTGTTCATCATAAATTCTAAATCCTTTCAGTTATCTGTATCCCATTTTGTACACATGCTCTGCACTCTAGTTCCTAGATAAATTACATAATGTTTTACCTGATCAGGAGCTGCAGTTGCCACTAAAAACAGAAAGAACAAAGAAAATTAATCAGTCTTCACAAAACATTTCATTATATATTTTATCACACTTGAAGGTTGTTGTCGCCATCACACAAAAAATTCAGGCTCAAATGTCATTCCAAAATAGTGCAAACCTGAAGTAATGCTCCTGAAGCAAGTGTAAAATCTAACCTGAAACCAGAATAAGATTCTACACACAGTCTAATGGTTATTTATTCAGTATTCAGCTGCCTTATTGGTTACTTAATTGTTTGCCTGCTTCCTCAAAAACAATTCGACAAACACACAGGTTATTAACTCACTGATGAAACCTTTTCAATGCCTTCCAAGTGATATCAACATCTTAAATAAATATTTTAAAGGTAAATTAATGCCATAATGATATATCATTTACCAATAACAAATTCGCAGGGATTTATTGCCAAAAGAAAAAAAAATCAAGTTTCAAAATTTGTCTTTACTCTAGACAAGCAAGAGTAGTTTAGAGTTTTTTCCCTCCACAAATATGATGTTTTTTCTAGGAAGGAGCAGTAGGAATTACACAGAAGTTCTTATTTTCCACTGCAGCTTTCCTTTTGAGAATTTATAAAGTTTTTTTTTTTAGAAGTCTTACAACAAATAAATGCTATTTCTGATCATAAAAATTACTGAGATTAAAGCAGTCTCTCTCTCTCTCCATGGTCTCAGCATCTGGTAGGACCTACCCACAACCTGTGAGAGGTGAATCATGGGATGCAATACACTGGGCATCATGGAATGTTCTGCTGTGGGGAGGGATGCCTCTCGGCCCTGCAGTGCCTGCAGCTACCACGCAAAGAAACAAACCATGGAAGACACATGCACAGAAATAGAGAAAGACTAAATTTTCCCACTCTCACCTTCTTGTACAGCCATCTCAGTCTCACTTTTCTGTGAGAAGGTCAGTGCCTCCACTGGCTCTTCCTTTGCTGGGAGAGGTGGAGGAGAAGTACCTTTAGCAACAGGTTGAGTAATCGGGGTCTTGCCAATGGCAGGTGGCTGTACTCTAACTGCAGGGTGATGATATAGCTTGTTTCTGTGAGGGCCAGAAACCGTATAACCCATTCCACCAGGGCAGATTTCCTTAAAAGCAGCTAGATTTGGGATGGGAAAATATTCCTTTTAGGAGTCTAAAAGTGCAATATGTTGACATAGTGGAAAATATAATGACTACACTAAAAAATTTAATCTCATATTGTATATACATTCTTACAAAAAACTTCTTAAAGAGAAGCTATGCATTGCATGCTAATAAGATTGAGCATTCTCCCAAAAGCATGTTCTGGCTGTTTTTCCCGGGAGGTTTCCACTCCACTTCACCATTTTTCTTCAGTTATGCTTATCTGCCAATATATCAAGATAGTTTTTTAATTAATCCCCTTCAAACAAGATATCCTTTTGAGGTATTAATTTAAATATGCAAACAGTCTTTATCATCTATACTACATAATGAATGAAGGCCACTACTGCTATAATTTTCTTTTTCATAAAAATCAAAGGGAAAAACTCAACAGCCCCGCACTAGAGGAGCAGAACACTATCAACCAGTATCAACACTGATTCACAGGATCCCTCATGACTACATCAAAAGCCTTATACCAGTCCAGATCCAAATTCCACTGAATTGGAAAAGGCTGGCTAAAAACATGATGGGTATTATAAGAAGGCAAATCATTATCAGAAGAGAGGGGAAATAACCTCATTTATAAAGCTGCTTCAGGAAAAGTTAATTAAAGTCAATCAACAGCACTTGTTCTATCTCTACAAGTGCTCTATATAAGCATGAAGTTTTGCAGTTCTAGAAGAATAAAATGAGAAAGAAATATAAGTCAGTCTTCCTCCTGTCAAAGAGAATAGTTATGCTCCTGTGAAGGTCAGGGAGACCTTCAGGAGTCTTGAGGGGGCAGTGCTTTATTGTCCTTATTGCCCTAGATAAAGTCATGCTGGAATAAAACAAAAAAGATTTAATCTCCTGTGTAGGAATTCTTATGGCTGCCTGAGGGATGTGCCAAGTAAACCATTGGTAAGCTCAAAAATTCTGCTTTGAACACCTAAGTGTTTTAAAATGAGTTAGCATCTAAAGTAAAAGCATAAGGTACTAGCTAAAAGCACTCCACAGATAAATTAAACTGTACATCAATCACAGTATGCATTAACTGCACAATGCATTCTGACGTTGTCTTAGTAATAGAAAATATGAAGGTTCAAACTAATTAAACTGAGTGGATTCAATTGATTAAACTGAGTCGATTTTTTCTGGACATCAAGTATCAATATCTGCCCCAAAAAAAACCCCAAAAACCAAAACCAACAACAAAAAACCCAGCTGAGGGGGGGAATTCAGGTCAAAGGTGTAAGACAGATAATTTGATCTCTGTCCCTTCAGATGCATACTTAGGACATAAGAAATTTTGCTTCAGGTCATATTGTCTCAAATGAAAAACAGAAATGTGAGCCTTATTCTACCGCAGCTTGGATAAGAGCTCTCAACACCTGAGCATACAAGTCTGGTCTTTCAGATTCTCTAGGAGATGGTTTACTTTGTACAGATATTTTAGAAGCTTTTTATTTTAGTGGCTTTTATGCTAACATGGGATGCTGCAGTAAATACATTACCCCATTCTGGAGTATCCCACTTTCACACATTTTTCATAGAAAACTCTGAAACATTATGAATTTAACCTGTTACAGAAAGGAACATGTTTTTAAATCATGCAAGTAGTCATTAAATACGAAAAACTCATCAGAATTTTCTACTAACAGATTTTCTCTCTACAGTCTTTTCATTAAGAAAAAGATCACTAAAATAACCAATTCCAAATGATAGTTGATATATTTTTGGTGCCCAGGTAACAGTCAGCATAAGGATGTATTCTGTGCTCCACTATACACACTATTGGGCATAAAGCCACATGCAATAATTTCACAGATGTAAAACATCTGCACTTAAATTGCAAGTCATCTCATGAGAATATAGTTTTTCTCCATTAAAAAGCCATTGAAATACTATTTATCCAAAAGTGAACTGGAGTTTTAAAATCCTGGTCAATGATCTAGTGACCCAATGGTCATGCAGGAAATAGCAGCTTTAAAAATCTACTGCAATGCTCAGAACTGTTGGTAACTTTCATTTCTGCAAGTGAAACTTAAAGTAGGGAATCTGCTGCTCTCATCGTAGCTGTGGATTTCCTGTTTTGAAAAATGTTAATACTTCAGAGAAATACATGACCTGCATCTTGATAGTGGCATCTGCAGCAGCAGCTTCAAATAAGCACGGTGGATTGCAACTAAAAAGGCCTGGGCTAAAATACTCAAGAGACTGGACATAATGTATATTACAACAAGCAATGATGCTTCTGAAACAAATTCATTTGACCATACATTTGGGGAAAAAAGATAGCATTAAATTGATTTTTTGATTGAAGACTCCATGGGCATTTAAGTTTTAACTAACATCAGGGAATAAAAAGTACCTGAAAACAGCAATCGGTATGTATAATATGCGGTATCTTAATCTATAACCAGCCAAAGTGAGGTGGTGACCAAACAAGCTGGTATTTTTGCTGTCCTTATGGATTTAAATAACAGCAGAACTCTAAGAGAACATTGATAAACTACTGTAAAGAGAGTATGTATCAAGTAAGGAATAGCACATTCCTCAAAATGGATATTAAAGATATGAAGGAAGGTGAGAAAGCAGAAGTATTACCATGCATATCATACTAACTGTAATACAGACTACAAGCCATGTTGCTCTGTAACTGAATTCTCAAAAATTGCCATCATTTCACCAGAGCCTTTAACAACTGAAGAATATTAACTTCATTTTGGGTTACCTTGCCTGTTATCTAAAGTATATACTCTGGTGGTTGTTTTGGTTTTTTTAAAGGCATGCCTAACAAATTAGGGGGCGGGGGCAAGAGCTTGTATTTTTATTGGGAAGTTCTTACCTGTTCCTGGGAGTGGACACTTCTCACAGTGTGGGCCCCAGGCTTTGCCAACACTGCAACAGCAAAGCTGCTTGCTGAGCTGAACAGAAAGAGGATGCATGCATTGCTTCCCTGCACTAACAAACCGGTAGCAGGGTCCCTTCTCTTCAGCAACTACAGGGTTATCAGCTGCAATGAAAGTGGAAGAGAGGATGGTATTGTTCACATGAAAAGCAAAAGAGATAAACAGCATTAGATTTCCAACACCACTTAAACAGACTAATATTCTATCTGCAGAAGTTTTATTTCAAACATCTATCCTAGATGAGAATCTCAACATTAAAAAAAAATTTATCTTGTATCAAACATTCCTGAATTCCAACTTACCCTAGACCAAGGATAAGAAGTATTTCAAAGAAAAACAATAACAACAAAAAGTAAATTCAAAACCAGCAGTTGCCATGCTGCCACAATAAGGAGTGAGAATCATCTCTCACTTGTACACAGCTGCTGAAGAGCTGTCACTGAGAGTACATGGTTGTGTCAAGCTATAAAGCCAAAGGAACATCCATCTATAAGTAGGCTATGTCAGTAAGCCTTTCTGCAGTAAGACTGCAAAAGCATTAAGTATCATACAAGATTGTTTTTCCACAAAAGAGACAATTATTTACATATTGTTATGCTTAGTTTTAATGCAGAAGAGTCAAAGGCTATGGTTAGTATGAGGTAACAGAAATCTAAGACCCATCCAGCTTTCTAATTGATGCATCCACATTAACATGACATGAAGTTAACAGTTCTGGGTAACATAACTCAAAAAATACTAAGACTAGCTGATTTTCAACATGACTAGTAAAAGCAAAACCAAAACCCAACAACTAACTCCTTTCCTCTGGTGCTCAACTGAAAAGCAGTATGAAGTTCTTCAAACTGCTGAGAAACTCTCAGCAATTGAGTGTCAGTAACTAGTAGCATAATAGTTATGCTGAGAAATAAAAAATAAAGAACTCACCTATGACTTCAGACTGTATTTTATAAATTTAAAGATAGCTCAGAGAAATAACAAAGGATTATAGCTATTTTTCACTAGTACATATTCTTTGGAGAAAAAAAAAGTGAAAAGTTTAGTTGTTCTTTATATTTTTTTTCTTGCAGAGGTAATTGACTATAACGAAAGTAAAAGCTAACTAATAGGGGGAAATATTTGCATCGTTCACACTTCTTCTTTCTCAAAATTATCTCTTAATTTTAATTATTCTTAATTAGAAGGAAAATGTGCCAAAGATCATCCTGGACTAAATCTTTATTAATGGAAACAACCCAAATCAAAGTTGCAGAGGTGGAAAAGGGGAGAGCAGGACACAAAGGTGATTTTGACTGAAACTGGGCAGAGAGGGGAGTTTAAAAAAAAAAAAAAGAAGTGGAAACTCCAGGGTACTGAAAAAGATTGAATGTACATGGGAACTGGACATGGCCCTGAAGAAAACCAGGACAAGACAGCAATGATCCTAGGCAGCCACTGGTGGAGACCAAGGTTTCCAGGATAAAGAAACAGAAAGAAGGCAGGAACACTGAGACTGATTAATAAAGCGAATAAACTGAGAATATTAACTGGGGACAGAAAAACAAAGGTGAGAGACTAGAATAGTTGGCCCCAGTCAAATAGATCTTCATTTGAAATGCAGCTAAGTATCTAATTTGGTACTTTGATTAGCATATTACTTACGTATGCATCTTGAGAGCGTAGGATCTGGCACAAATCCCATTTTGCAGGTACATCTGTAGCTGCCCATGGTATTCAAGCACTCACCATTAGGGCATACTCCCTGTAACTGACACTCATTGATATCTGTGGGAAAATTGAAAAAAAAACCATGCTAAAACATGTATTAATATTTCTCATTCTTCAGAATTTCTCCCTTTTTTTAATATATGAAGGATAACTGTTACAAGTTAACACTCTAATCAACACCTTCCCCCATACTGATCTGTGATTTATAGCCTTTTAAAGCACTGCTGAGAACATAACAGAAACACATTTATACATGATTCTTAAGTACTCGGAATTAGAAAAACAGATACACTTTGACCTGTTTGACAGCCCTCCTTCTCCTGACTAGATGACTGCTTGCACAGCTCAACACAGCTCACAAGAACAGAGACAAGTTTTAACCAATCTAGTATATTTTACAAAGGGTGGAACACGGCTTGCCACATTTAATACAGTTTTAATTAGTATTTGCATTTAAGTGTGCTCAATGGTTCATCATGCTGAAAGAAACACAATGCAAAAATATCATCTGTAGCCTAAAGGGCCCTGATGGCAAGAATATGATTGAGGGAGCACAGAACACACCTGGCATGGAAAGAATTGCACCTGTGGTAACACAACAATTATGTTGAACCTGAGTCAGCAGTGCCCTGGCAGCCAGGAGAGCCAACCCTGTCCTGGGGGCATCAGGCACAACATCAGAGCCAGGCAAGGGAGGGGATTGTCCTGCTCTGCGCTGAGCTGGGGCAGCCTCACCTTGAGAGCTGAGGGCAGTTTGGGCTGACACAGCGTAAAAAAGACATTGAACTGTTAGAGAGTGTCCAAAGGAGGGCAACAAGGATGATGAAGGGCCTTGCTGGGAAGCTGTTATAAGGAGCAGCTGAGGGCATTTGGTCTGTTCAGCCTGGAGGAGACAGAGGAGAGACCTCACTGCAGTTACAATTTCCTTATGAGGGGAAGAGGAGGGGCAGGCACTGATCTCTTCTTTGTGGGGAGCAGGGACAGGACCCGATGGAATGGCCTGAAGTGGTGTCAGGGGAGGGTTAGGTTGGATATCAGGAAAAGGTTTTTCATTCAAAGGGTTTAGCACTGGAACAGGCTCCCCAGGGAAGTGATCACAGCACCAGCCTGACAGAGGTCAAGAAGCATTTGGACAACACTCTTGGGCACCTGGTGTGTGTAATTCCTGGGGATGGTGCTGGGCAAGGCCAGGAGCTGGACTCGATGATCCTTGTGGGTCCCTTCCAACTCTGCCTGTTCTCTAATTCTGTGAACTACTTTAACAAAGTTTACTGTTACTAGGCCACCTGTAAAGTGTTGCTTTCAGGCTCTGACTGAATAATCCTCCCATTCTCCAAGCACTGGGCCTAGGTCTATATCACACTTGTGGTTGCATCTGTAGTTCACTTACTCTTAAAACAGGACCTGTCTAACTATCATCTGGATAACATGTGAAACCAAGCCAAACTAGGTTTTTATTTCAGAGGACAGCAACAACCTAGTTTGCACTGATGAGCCAAACCTCTAACTAGTAAGAAAAATTAAATTTTAAAATCCTCTAACCCATAATTAAATCTGTCATAAATTTAAGTCTCCTCTTTCAGAAAAATGGAGAGAGTACATTGAAATAGACCTACTTTAAAATATTTACATCCATTATTTTTTTATCAGACTTTTCCTTCCCTTAAGGCTAGGGAAAAAACACCCGGCCCAGCCAAGTCTTTTTTTCCTTGTACACCCCGAGCCGAGCCCGCATGGCCGAGAGGGCCCCAGGCCCTGGCATGGCCGAGAAGCCCGGAGCTGCTCTGCATAGGCATGGAGCGGCGGGAGGTCTCGATCTCCGGGTAGAGAGCGGCGGCAGGACTGGCTGAGCTGAGTTCTGTTTCTCTTTGTATTCCCAAGAAGGCCTAAGACTAAAAATGCTACTTCTATTAGACATTACTGAACTGAAGGAAGGAACGGACTACCGCAGCCACATGCTAGCTGTTCTTCCCAGCTTGGCCCTCATAAAGGATTATAAGCAGAGACTGCAAAGCAGCCCAGTAATATGGGCAAAGACTGGCAGCAGCTTGCACCTAAAGATAAAATCTGAGCTCAGCCTAGATGCTGCGTTGTTCAATTACTTTAGCCTGGCCTTCAACTTAGATTTCAGTGTTCTACTGTGTTTTAATCCTGTTTGTTTGCGAGAGATTTAA
>VWZN01021555.1:15648-41384 GCA_013396955.1 Regulus satrapa | reverse complement strand
GCATCCTTGTTCCTAGAAATAAAAATGGGCAGTTGATGTTGAATTTTTACATTTGAACATTCATCCTTAAAATATAATACCCCATGCATTTGATGTGGCCCAGGAGCGCAGCTTCAAGATAGCTGTGAGATGGGAAGGCTTTTGCAAGTGCAGATTTTCCTCTGGGCAGATGCACTTGTAGAGATTGCACCCCAAGAAAGACTAGAAACTAAAGTCTTTCTAGGGTAGTCTCCATGGTGTTGCTAGAGAAGCTCCTCCTCTTGAGTAGATTGAAAGATTGTTTTAAGAGTGAGATATCTTTGAGTTTTGTCCTCTACATTGTTGTGTTGGTGGGAAAAGAAAAAGAGTGTTAAGAGGGAAGAGAAGTGATTTAAAGGTTTCATTCTAATTTCTATAAACCAGTTTAATTTGTCAATAGAAGTTTTCTTGGTTCTTCTAAAGTTTTGAGCCTGTTTTGCTTTTTCTCCTGGTCCTATCTCACAGCAAAAGATGAGAAAGTAGGTCTGGCAAGTGCAACCTCTGCACAAGATAAAAGTTATGCCAAATTACAGACTCAAACCGCTACACCATATAAAAGGAGTATCTTATTTAAGGATTGTATTATGTATTAATACAGAATATTTATCAACATTTTCAGATGCACTTGAATTTTATCTGTTCCTTAACTTTCTTTGTTAGACTAGGTTCTTTTTTTACCCTGAAGTTTCAAAATATGATCATAGGCATCTACACAGTTCCAACTGATCCCAGAAGGAAGATCATCACTATTTCAATACCATTATGATTTGCGAGTATTAAAGAAATAAACTTAAATCTTAACAGATAGCAAACTGAAGACATCATTGAAACAGCTCTAAATAGAAAAATAGTGATGCTGCTGTAAAGTTGTTGGGAGGAAAGGACATACTACTAATGTTCCATTGTCTAAAATTAGGCTCAACTAGAATCTGATGGGAAAAAAAAGACTCTGAAATACCTAGAAGCTAATACAAAGAAAATATTGGAACACTCAAGAATCCTCTACTGAATTTTTTATCTGTTGGCAATTGGAGTTGTCAGATCAGTCTTCAAATGCAAAACCACAAAACTATTCTACTTGCTTCAGTAAAGTGTTTTCTTTGATGTCAGAATTAATTAGAGGAAGAAATAGTATCCTTTACTCTGAGTACAGGAAAAATGTCGTTATCTGAGTTAATTTCAAAATAAAAATCTTCAACACAGTTACACAAACTACACACACACTTATGCACAAAAACCACATACAGATTTTGGAGGAAGAAGAAAAACACAGGAGAAATTGATACATAAAATGAAAATAATTTCTCTATTTCCTACACTATAATACTTAGACATTTTAAAACAACTTTTTCCCTTTCCAATTCTCAGTATATATTTTTCTTTACAGCAAAATTAACATATACAACTAGGGGAAGATGAAAGATATCTGCCAAGTGACACACAATGTATCACTTTTGAGGACTTTTTCTGAAATCAGAATTAGCAGAAATGCTTTGTCTAATGAAAGCAGCATTTAAAGAGAGAAGACCGATTATTTTAAATATTGACAATTGGACTTGGATTTTATAATTCTTATTTTCAATAAAAGGACTAGATGTCTTGTTTCTTAACCATTAAAATACATTGCTATTTACTTATATGTCAGCATGAAATGAATGACATTTTCTTTCTATCTAGGAGAATAATTAAACCCTTCTATATGTTTTTAAGCAAAGTAAGTAATTACATGGTTTAACATAAATGCATTTGTATTTTCCTTGTTAAAAATGACTAAGTATGCATCACTTTTTAGATGATAACTTTACTCACTTGCATCCATCTTCATTTTAAGGAATGCTAAAAATCTATATATGGGAAAAACTTCATTATTTGAATATTAGAAGTATGAATGTTTCAAGGCATTTTTTACTGGAGCGGCTGATTTGTGGATACATGGGATCCTCCTATAATTCATGAACACAGTCATCCTTCCAAATGATTCAACTGTTCTGCAGGAAACATTCACAAATGCTGTTATTACTGCCTCTATATTCAATCTCTTTACATATGAACTGTAGTAAAAACATAATTCCCCATTCCAAGGAGTTCTGCTATTGCTATTGAATGTGGGCACTGCTACATTTATGTAGCAGCTTATATATACATATATATACATATACATATATATATATATATATATATAAAAATATAAATACCAACTAACGTTCCTTCTAGAGTTCCTGATATGGATATTCCTCTTGCTAAATTTATCCAATTTTTTAAAGTTAACTTCATTGTGCATATTCCAGTGCCTCAGCATAACTTAATTACAGTTTATTTTAATGCCTCTTTTCCTGGTCGTATCTACTCAATGAGCTCACAGAATTACTGAGCTGATGCTCTATGCTGAATTACACAAGCTTTTCTAGGGATTCCACAGAAACAAACCAGAAGCTGATAAAAAAACCCCTCAAATTTTCAAAAGAAACATACATACACATGGGAATAGTGTTTATTAAGAACCTGAGCAGAAAAAAAAAAAAAAATTCCTCCCAGATTTACTGCCTACTACACTTCATTTCAGACTGTGATAAAAGGCCACCTAACCAAAATGTTTTCTACCACCTGCCAGCCTGCCCAGCTGTGCAAATTGCACTGGAATCAACTAGTTCAGGCAGCTGGAAAGGAAATCTGATTCTAGATTAGCAGACTTTATTTTAGCCTTCTATTTCTTGTATACAGACATTAAAAATACTTCAAATTTACATTAGTATAGGAATAAGAATGCATTTGCTCCCTTGTAAAAACTAGAGAAAAATGTCCGAATAATGTCTTGTGCAGAAGGACAAACTGACGGCATGCTTGAGGAGTAATTTGATCAAATGCTTTCATCTACACAGAGGAAATACTAACAGGCTAGATAGCAGTACTATAAAACCATAAATATGCAAATAAAGCTTTCTAAAGACCAACTCAATATAGAATTTCAGTTTTTGAGAAAAGAATAATGAAGTAAAAAGCCTCTGCACTAGTGAGACAGAAAAAAAAGAATTTAAACAAGGAGATATTCCACACAGCACCTCACATGGCTCCTTAAACAACTCTCACAGGAAGCACTGTTATTTATAATTTATACAGAACTAGTAAATAAAACATTGATTTTTTTAATAGTTGGTGTTTGATAATATGAATGACCTGACCCTTTATGCTAAAAAATGGGTATAACCACACTGCCATGAAAGAAGCCTTGTCAATTCTGCACTGACTGACAGCCTGACCCTTTGATGCTACTCTTTAGTATTATCCATGCCAAATACATGGCACTGGTCCTTGGCACACTGTGTCCCTAGATTTGGTAGTCCATCCCCATGAAAGTTTGACTCATCCTTACAATCAGCTGAGATGGGAGTGAAGGCCACATGCCAACCCAGCAGCCCTGTTGGTGACTGCTCTCACAAGTTCACCCAAATACACAGAAGCTTTGTCACAAGCAAGGTCTTAACAGTGATGCTGCAGCACTGTAGAGATGACTGTACAGTCTGTGATGTACTGCTGTGTCTCAGCTCCTCCTAGACCTTTTTCTAAGCACAGCTTGATATATGGTGAGGTCAGCCACCACGATCTCCAGAGCCACCACTGTGCTCCCAGCTTCAAATAATCCAGATATGGTAACCAAACTGCTGCTAACCTATCCCTCTGAGGAGAATTTAAAACAGGCTCTCTTAACAACAACAGCTGGTGTTTGATACCTTCCCACACATTTTTATAGGTTTTCTGGGTGTCAGGTCAGCCTGCTCTCAGAAAATGCAGTGTTAATGACTCACTGCCACTGCAATACTACCACTGCCATTTGCTGGTGAAAAAAAGCAAGCTGTAACAGCCGTTTTCTAACTGCATGCCTGTCTGTTCATATCAGGAGTATGACTATGAACACAGTACTATCTCTGTGACTTAAAAAAAAAAAAGAATAAAAAAAAGAAGAAAAAAACAAGCCTCAAAATCAAACAAACAAAGGAGGAAGATGGGAATAACATAAGATGGTGTTCATTTAAACAAGTAACCAGTTACATTGAACCCATGAGAATTATACAGCTTTACTAAGTCCAAAACCAGATTGATGTTCAAAGAACTTTACATCCATTATTAGAAGATAAAATATGGAAATTAACACAATAGCTCAGATAACAAAAAGAAAATTACTTTGCTCATTATTTTTTTCTGCTTGCTTTCAGTGAATGCTCACAAAGAAATTGTATTTGGATTTATGTCCAGTGCAAGGCAGTCACCAAGGTTTCACATTAGAAATACCCCAAAGCACTTTACCAGAATCTTGATCCACATATATTTAACACAACCAGATGAAGAACTGTTTTCACTCGTGACTACACATAGATATTTGCATGGGCCAAGTATCACAATATTAAGCTAAATTTTGTTCCATTTAAGTGTAGGCAACAGTTGAGATCACCTATTTTCTTCTAATAATTGTATTTAGAGATGGACTGAATACTCCAGCAGAAATAAATAAATGCAGAAAGCTTCTGATAAACAACCTGATCCTTATCTGTTACTCTTCTCTAAACAGTTCTTGCTTGCATAAAGACCAAAACTGCCAGGGATTTTTTAATATCTCCACATATATTTTGTCAAGTACGGATTTAGTTGTTCAGCTCTCTCATATACACTGCACATTGGGGAACTGCGATAACTGAAAAAGAAATGCATCAATCAAAACCTTAAATTCTGTCCTAAGATAGTTAAATTTCAGTGAAAAAGCATTCTCACACGTAATGGAAGGTTGCCCTCTTGCTGATATATTCTAATGTATGTACAGAAAAGTACAATGTAGTAGAATCTCTTATCCAAATGGCAATGCACAGAACTCTGTGCTGGGGGGGAGGACAGGCTGTGGAAGGTCTTAACTTCCAATATTCTGCTTGCATTCTCCAATTCTACACTGGCTTTTAAATTAGAGTAAAACAGTGTTTGTAACTGCATTAGCTGCTGTACAACACTACTTTGGTTCTTTACTGGAATCCTACAAGCAAGATCTCTCCTATGTCCTTGAGCAATATTACACCTAATTCAATCACATTGAGGAAGTGAATAATTTCAGCTTTATTCCAGGACTGATGACATTGTAACGCAGCCTGAATATCCTTTATCCAAGAAAAACAAACCATGCTAAGTGTAAACATCCAATCCTAGGAAAAATTCCGGCGCCTGCTTAAAACGAGATCTGTACCTGTCACTTAGTGTTGAAAGAATATACTTTGCTTGGTTACTGCAAAAAGATGCCAAGTTATTTACTATATCATAAAGCTCCTTTAATTTCCCCTTTTACAGAAATACCTTACTAGATGCTTCAACAAGCAAATATGGAAATGCCTCACAGCCTGCTTCTGTTCTACACATTAACAGGCCAACACCACCTGAAGGTGATGGCTGCTACAGCCAAGCAAAGTGGTGCAGAAGGACTACTGATCAGCCGAGAAGTGCTCTGCTACAGAGCACCTATAAAAGCTGATGGCTGGAGTATCAGCTCTGCAGTGTTTCCCTTTGGCAGCTTCCAGCTGTAAGGCTGTTTAGGAAGAGAAGTTCACTGTGTTTTGGCTGCATTGACCGTTACAACAGCTTCTCAGACCACCCAGGCCCAGCTGGCCTAATGCAGAAACGCTGAGGTGGTGTAAAGCTATCTTCTCTGCCTTCAGCCTAGTAAGTAATTCGCACACACGGAGCAAGTCTGCTGCCCACCCTTTTTGCATAGCAAGCAATGCCCATATTTGGTCCCAGACGTGCAGGAATTTGAAACATTCCTATAAAATTAAATTAATTTTTTCATTTCCAGCCTTAGCACGTTGAATTTATGCTCATCAAAATCATCCCTGCTTGGAAATTTTAACCACATTTAAGTATTATCTTAAAACTCCATAACAGAACACACATGTTTATTATTGTGTTCTACAATCTTCTGATATTGTGGTATATAAATGTATCTATTAATTTTAAAGAAAACAGTTTTACTCAAGAAAAGCAGTCTGTGAATTCAAAAAGGTCAGGGGTTACTGCAAGAATTTTGAACAAGGCAAATGCAAAGAAAAATTGTTTTTTTGAAAGAAACTGCTGCTACTACTAATGCAAATACTGCAGTCAAATTTCTTTCCATGAGCGCTGATAGCTTGGAAATGATAGGTTCCACTATCAAAATGGGTCTGGAGTTTAATTTTATTACTATTTTAAGGTGAAGTAACTAAAAAAGGAATTCAAAGTTTTCATAAACAAGGCTGAAGAACATTATTGTGATTTAGTATTAATGTAATTTAGTATTAATTAAAAAATAATCCCTCTTTTGAAATAATAGATCTCAGTTGTATTGCTAAGTTTGCTATATTACAATTTGGTAGTTGTATTTTGATTACATAAATTAATATGACTCAAAAAACAATGAATAAGTCTGATTTTCAAAGTCACATTACTTGCATTAGATGAAAACAACATATAATTTCACAATTTTTAATACAACACATAACAAGGCATAAAAAAACTAAATATGGAACTCTTTCAGCTAAGACAGTCATAATATCCAGAAGGTTCTTCGAAAGTTTGAAGCAAGGATAGGAACTTCTAGAAGTAGGGATTTCTAGTCAGACCACCACAGCCCTGGCAACTTCACTGAACTTCTGAGAATAAACCTGTGTCTAGAAAAGTACTGCAGCCCATCTCACCCCCTCTGTCCCAAGTGGCTGGTGCTGGAGGACACAAGCAATCTCAGTGGCCGATTACAGGCCTAAGCACTGTGGAAAGCTAAATTTCTGGAGGGGGATTTCTACAGTTAGCTCTGAAATCTTACCTCTATGCTTATCAAAAACTGACTGACTTTGTTTAAATTACTAAATAATAAAACCAGATGGAAAATATTTGTCACCTTCTGATGCAAAGAGAACAACCTGCCTTTCAATAAGACCCATGCACTCTTAAAACATTCTGCTGCATTTAAGCAAAGAAAGCTGTCTAAATTAATTATATACTATTTAGAATTTGCCAAAGCATTTAGGCAACTTCTTAAATAAAAATGACCTAGTGGTCAGTCATTAAATGTTACTTAATGATATCTGCCTTGATTGATGTTTTCATGCTGTAAGTGCTTTAATAAGCATAATAAATCATGCTGTAAATTTAGACTGGAACATATAATTTATTTCAATTGTGAAAATTTGATACATTCTGGTAAGTTCCATACTAGGCTTCACTGCAAGTGCCATCTGACTGATTGATCTCCAAACTGACTCATTATGCAGACATCAGTTTTTATTCACTTTATGAAAATCAATTATAATCAATTACCTCCATTATCATTGATTGTTTCAATAATAACACGATTAATGAGAATGAGAGGTAAAATAAACAAAAACCAAGGCTTTCTTGCTAAATAAATTATGGCAACATTTAAAAAAAAAATTACAGAAAAAACCAGTTGCTTACTCTAAGAAATGACTCTAAGAAATTATTTCTGTGACCTAACAGAATAGCAACAGAAGAAATCAGTCCAACTCGTTTTGTGCTTTTGCGCGGAATTTAGTGGAATGCAAGTTTGCAGAGCCACACTTCTCAAACACATAATCAGTGTCCAAACAGCAACCCAGCCCAGTTTCTGGAGATATATTTATTTCTCACTATGATCATCACAAAAGAACTTCTTTGAAAGATTGCTGTTGACTTAGTAACTAAGTAACATTAAACAGCGTTTCTTATTAACAAAGCTCTTTTATTACTTAAAAGTAGTGAAATAATAGACAACATGCAGAGAAAACAAATTTATTACTGTATTTTAGGGACAAATGTATAAGGGAATAATATACCCTCAAAATTTATCTTAAATCACGATGAAACCAAGGGAAAAGTTCTTCAAGTCCCCTGAGCATGTGATTATAGAATTTAATCTATCAACATACAAGTACCAGTTTCTGCAAGCTCATAAACATTTAATTTTAAGAATATAGGTACTTTCCAAGAACTTCCATGCACTTCTTACTTCATTGCAAAACAACAAGTGCTCAGGTATTTTTCCAGTTCTTCAAGATAAGATTTCTAAAGTGCTCTGTTGGCAATATGTTAGTTTCCTGAAAAATGAATCCAACCTTTTCACCAGCTGTTTTTTCCATTCTATTTCAGTTTTCCAAGAAAACCATTAGCAGATTAAGGAAACAGTAAGTATAACTCTAAGCAGGGAACTAGCAATTTGCATTGTATGTGGATTCTGACAAAAAAGTTGCAACACTGATAAGCTGTATTTTGCCTCTAATGACAGCCTTAGGGCATCCATGTGTGTACATGTAATAAATCACCCCACTGAAAAGATAATTACTGGGGGGGAAGCTTTCTTGATAGTAATTACACTAAACTGCTTGAATTAACATACCCACAGATGGTTCTTTGTGGTCCTACATTAAAGAGAAGAATGCTTGATTACATTAGTTCACTCACTTGAAAGGAAAAACAAACCAGTGTTGTTATTAATCACACTAATATTCCTTAGTTGATAAAGCCTATGTAGACTTTTGACTGCAAAACTGAAGTAGAAAAAAAAGGTTAATTAGGCTTTTAGGCCTGAGTTTTCAAAGGCAGTGAAAGTTGGACAACACCTATGTGAAAAAACCAATCTCTTTTAGCTGCAGGCAGGGATTCCGAAATATAGCCCCATTACTATTTGGTCTGGCAGCCCTGGCCCTTTCTAAGCATGGACACAGCATGCATAGCCTTTCAGCAAAGAATAGTCTAATTAAAACTTATACTTGCATATGGACACGCTGTTCCACTCCCTTCCAATTTAATTGTAAGGATTCTTAAAGGAATATGAATACTCCCAAGCCAGCAGCTTAAACAGTTTTCTTTTGACACCTACAGCTGTCTGTGTTAGTGATATGGACAGCTCTTTCTTCATTAGCCCTGTCTTCTTCTCTTATAGAAAAGCATGTCTGCTTCAGATAAACAAACAGGACACTTCTGGCTGACCCACTGAGAAGCACATGCTAATTACCATTTCAGGGCTGGCACCCTGCCAGCAGCTTTCACATATGAGGCTAGCTTTCCTGAAGAACATTTCAACAGAGGTCAAAATCCTGACCCTCTGAAATAAAATGGTAATCTTACTTACTTCAATAGGACTAAATTCCATCGTGGCTTTGTTTCATGGGTATTCCTTCTCCCATTTGTAACTCCTTACTGAGGAGTGTGTTAGTGAACAAATTATACAGAAGCTATTCAAACTTCAGTAAAGCAATAAGGGGAACCTTCAACAGACACAACCTCACCCCTCTCCAGAAAGTTAGCAGACTGCCCCCATCCTAAAGTCATCAACAGTCTTATCCCTGTAAGATAATAGTACTATCATTTTATGATTAGACACTACATTATAAATTTCCATGTATCAACTACAAGTTATATTTAGAGCCTACAGCTCAATCTCTTCTGGGATAGTGACAGCAGTATAAGATAAATTGTTTAAAGCCTCATATTTCTTGCAGTTTTAGTCATGTAGCACAAAAATGTGTCAGGGAAGAATTATCAAAATCTAGTGCAAAACCCAGTGATTGGCCTACCAGGTACAGATCTATTTCTGTACACTACCGTGACAGTACTCAGTCCCCTCTTATACTCCTATCCAAAGATAAATGTTCTGTCTCTCTCTCTATCAGCCTGTCACTGCTCAGTGAAACAAATTCCTGGCCTATTTCTGGCAACCTTCACAAGCACTGGACCATTTCTAAATGTCCATAACTCCTGAATCTTAGTTTCCATGAAATAAGGTTTGCTCTCACCTAGGTTCAACCTCTTGAACCAACCTGAATGCCCTACTCGCCTTCAAATGCCTGCTGAGTTGCTGCTGTCTGAAAACATTGTATATTCTGTGGGGCATACACACTGAAGATATCAAAAGTTCCCGTCTCTCCTGGATCATGCTCAGAGGGTTGCATGAGGGCACTAATCCATCATGGCATCTTCCAGACACTTTCCAGGCTCAAAGTTAGAAAAATTCTCCTTTGCAGACTCTGAAAAACCTCGTGATTGATACGTGGAACAAGACAATCTCTTTCAAAATAGCAGGAACCATCTTGCTGAAACACATACATTGCCTGCAAATTTAATTTGAGGCATGAAATGGCTGCCCATTTATGTCTGACACTCGCCTCCTTCACCTTTTCACTTTGCAGTCCTTATCAGCAAATTGCCATCAAAATCTTCCCATTCCTTTTACTTATTAAGAGGACTTTACAGTCCTTCACTGCAAAGCAAGGAACTAGTTCTTGAGGTGCAATTGGCAGCTCTCCTCCATTTATTTTTTTAGTGTTTTGATCATCCAGTCCTCCAAATGCCTCTACCCTGCAAGCTGGTAAACCACTAGGTAGAGATCTGAGCAGCAGATAGGCTCAGGTAGCTGCAGATAGCAGAACACATTTCCCTCAGCAGTGAAACAGCATGATGTTTGTGTTTAGTGCCCTACAAAGTTTATTATTTTGGTGGGCAAATAACTTCTTTATCCAACTGGCTATTGTACATTCCCTCAGTAACATCCAAAGTGAAAATTTTCTATTAAATAAAAATTAAATTTATGTCCAAAATGCCTACAAATATCCTTTAACATCAAGTACTCTTCAATTTTATCCAGCTCTCCACCAGCACTGCTATTTGTTGGGACCTCTTTATCCCTTGCAGTATCAACACTGATGAAGAATTTTGGCCACAGCTGTATCAGCTTCATTTGAACTAATTTTTCCTTTCTTTCCCAAATCTCTCTCCAGAACACTACTGCAAGATTGCTTACATTGTCTCAGAGCTCCTTTATCTTGTTTACTTGTGCTGTGCCAAACAAGTCAGACAAGCAATTATGCTATTTCCTACATCGTCATCTGGCACCTCTGTGCAGTGCTCCAAGATACACAGAAAGAATGAGCATTTGTCTGTGGTCATCTCTTCTGCTTTGCCAGATAGAGATGCTACAGACCAGGAGAATCCAAATGTCCCAAGTTTGTAGCTTTTGTATTTACCACCAGGTGATAATCTTGGAGTAACACAACTAGGCTGTGTCCAGCTCCATACATCCTCACCTCCACTATGCACATTCTGGCAGTAGGTGGGTCATTTCTTCACATGGCAGCCAAGGACTCATTCTTTTCATCTCCATTTGCCAGGGATGTTATCTGACTTCTCTCAGTACTGTTATGCCTAGCCTCTTGACTCCAAAAGAATTGTTCTCTGATTACACTTTCATGATTACAAAAATTGTTCACTATTGCTAGTTTCATCTCACTTAACTGAGTATGTCTGCAGATTCACTGTTTAGCAAAAAAACTGGCAAAACAATGTATTTCTACAGAAAAAGAAAGTAAAAAAATCCTTATGAAGTCATCTTTATATATCAAACAAAATGAGGATATACGTAAAATTTTCAGAAGTTATCTTCTCTGGAGGAAACAAATCACTCTTACAGAGCTGCCAAAAGAGTCAAAAGTATACTCAATGTTTTTTCCCAAATATAAATCAATAGACTAGATTAATTCATCTAAATCATCAATATCAAAGAAACTGTCACAGAAAGCCAGTAATAAAAATAAATGCAATCAATTCGGGTACTATCATACCTTGACAAAACGTAGCATTGATTCTCTTGTAGCCTTGTGGGCATTCCATCATAGGACCGTATCTGTGGTAAGCTGAAAAAAACCCAAGCTTACATCAGTTAAATACTGATCATTTATATGCTTACAGAGCCTGACAGCTAAATTACTATATAACTACATTTTTAAAAGTAAGGTTTTGTGATAAATGGTTAAGCAAAATAGACACAGAAATCAGAATTAAAGATTGTACAGGTAACCTTAATTCCATCTTTTTCAACATATGTACTACTTAAGTCTTTAGTTATCCCGTCAAATTTGTGTTAAAAAACAAAACAAACAAAATCTTTGAAATCAGGATCTTTCATCCTATTTTTTTCTGAAATATCCAAATAATTACTTTTGCAAACTAGCTACAAATATCACGTTTGGAAAAGATAAAGTTGAAGATTCATTAAGGAAGCATCTAGGATTTACCTAACAGAGCTGTTGAATTTTAGAATACTAAACTTCACTTGACTTACTGGCTGATCAGTGTAAACAGTCACAGATATAACAACACTACAAAATAAATACTGAATCCGTATTTGTCAATCTAGAAGGTTTTCAGTTAACTAGATTTTTATTTCTATTTATTGTGTTTTTCCTCCACTTAAGGTTGCTTTTCAGACTACAGAAAACTGTTTATTGATTCTTAAACATCATAAATGAGAGCAGTAACTTCTTTGTATAGTTACGCACTAAAAGCTAACTTCATGGCAAAGCCCAGTACTTTGTTAAGCATATAGGACTAAACTTTTGGCACTATGATCACATAAATGCTTTTAGTAAGAGTCAAGAGAGTTTTTCATAATTTGAATGTTATAAGACAGATATCTCTTATATTTCAAAACTCTTCCAAATATTCAACAGACAAAACCCCCCAAAACCCACCAGAATAATTTCTTTCCATCTCTACTGTATAGAAACTGTCAAATAAGACAGAACAACTGAAAAACATAATGCCATTGATTTGCTTCCCTTCACAAAATGGCTGAATTGCACATTATCCCTGCAGCTTACTTTAAAACTGGCACCAAGTTGACTGTAATGATAGAAAAAAAGAAAGAAAGGATAACAGTTTTAACTAATTCAAAAGCTTTGCCTAATATTTGGAAAAAAATAAGTGATGATCTTGAGTAGCAGGCTTTGGAGTGAGATAGTTATATTTCAAATTTCAGTGAATTATTTTAAATAATTGCTTAAATAAAACACTGAGATTCTCCTCAGATATTGCATAAAGTGCAAAATGGTTAAACACACACAGTAATAATACAGCAACATTATTAAAGTTCTGAGCACATACTTTTCCATCTTTACACTGATTACAATAATTTTAATACCAATTACAACTTGAAAATGTTGTTGCTCTACTAAAGTGGCAGCTAAACTTTTCATTTCCAAAGTTAATTTTTTAGTATTTTCTTAATGTTAATATTAAAACCAGTTGAAATTTAAAGAAACTTCAAAACGCACAATGCATTAGTCTACATCTGAAAGTGTCAGTGAAACTCCTAGTGCCCTTATTGGCAGATTCAAACTCATAATTGCCCTCATTATGTCCTAATTAATCTGTGTTTGCCGAAACAGACCTGATTTAATTCACATTAAAATCAGGAGAGTCTCTGTAACTTTCTGTGGGCAGGAATGGTACCCTGCAGTGCAGCCTGCTGAATGAAAACAGCTTCCAGTTGTAGATGGAGACCAGCCCATAACCTATACCAGGTCTTTTCCAGTGCTGCAATGCATTTTCCCTCTCAGGGTGACTCAGCTGCTCTAGAAAGTGCAGTGGTGGACTGAGGTCAGAGATTTTAACCTCCCTCCTTCCCCATCCTCCTACTCCCACAACAAACAGGAAACTGGCAGCCTGTTAGCAGCTGTTCTCTTCCTTCCAACAAAGAACAGAAATGTAAGCAAGTCACAGTAGTGAAGAAGCTTGTTCAGTGGTGGCTCATGATCCATGTGGAAGCTAGATGGATTTTGACATTACTTACCCTTTACTCACCTAAACAACCTGTTTGTAATTACTAAGTTAGCCAGAAGCCTGACCAACCACAACATCTCCTATGTAACACAGAAAAACCCTTCTTTACAAGTTGCCTTCTGTTAAAGGCCCTTAAACATGGAGATCTGTTCGAAAACTTCTTTTGGTTTTCACTAATACTGAACAACACAAAAACTTGCAGACATCAAGTCTCAGCTGTCTCAGGCCAAGGCACTTAAATCTGTAACAGGACAGAAGCCCTGAAAAAGCAGTGGCTGTTACCCAAAATACTCGTCTTTACAAAGGTGACAGAGTCCTCTGCAAGACCATGGGAACAAGATATAAGCAAACTTACGCACATCCTTAAGTAGTTGATTGAAGAGAGAAGTGCCTGCTAGTGACACTAAAGTACATGCTTAGATATTTTGCTGAAGCGGATTATGAACAAGATCCCAACCTGATTACATGCTGTTATAAAAACATGTCCACTTAAAATGAAGTTTATGAGGAATAAAACCATAAAAGCAAAAGGAAGTCTGTTTGCTTCCAAAACATTTACAATAAAAAGGGTAATTCCAATTTAGTGAAACATCAGAACAGGTCAGAATTATATGGGAAGAATGTGGGACTAACTTTACTTGTTGAGACACAGCATAGATATCACTTAACTGACAACTTACTAATTCTTTACTTGACTCCCAAGTTTTCCCATCCAATATCACATAAATTTATGTATCTCAAAATACATGCATACTCCTTTTACCACTGAAGCATGCTCAGTGTTGTAAAAATAAAAATGCTTGATAAATATAAATCCTTCCGCATACACTATTAGAATTCCATTAAATCTTAAAAAAAAAAATTACATTTCTCTTTGGAAAATGTTTACTCTACAGAACAGTAACATTTCAATACTGTCATGAGACTTAGTGTGACACCTTTACCCAAAATAAACTTTGACCCAGATCCACAACAGATGTTGGGGTTTCAAGTTTTGTGCCTAAGTTCGAATTGAACATCTATAACATTTTAAGATGCTGTAAGATCCCTTAAACACCCGCAGCACACGAAACATATCACCTTCAATTCTTAAAAATCTAAAAATTCACAATTTGCATCCATGCAGAATTGTCATAAGATATGGCATGATTAAATAGCATCATGCTTAGAATAATTCCTAAATCAAACATAGCCTGGAGAAAATACATATACTGCTACTAAACCTTCCTGACAGATTCAGTGAATATTCTTGAAGTATACATCTACCAAATCAGACTCTTGATATAATGACACTGCATTTTAATCTGGATAAAACAAACAGTGTACCCTTTTCTCCTCCCTTCTTAAAACACTAACATACAGTGAGAACTTCCACCTAGAAATATGAGAAATTAGTCCTATTATGTCTAGGAGACACAAATCCTTCCTTTCCAGGAATGCTTTAGTCAGAAGGAGAGGATTATTCCAAGTGACACCATTCTCTGTCTCTTCCTAAAAATCATAGTTACATTCAAAAAAACAATTCCAAATTGAGCCAGAAAGTAGGAGTGAGCATGACTCATACTGTAAGTAATTAAGGACTCTGGGAAAGAGACTGGGTTCCTAGATCTGTTCCGAGAATTGTTTTTCTCTTTTATGGGTTAAGGCATCTCCTCATAGGCATAAAATGTAGATTAGAAATTATTCCGGCAGATAAAGGAACCCTGAAGTGTCCCATCCTGAGCAAGCATGATAGTCATTAAACTTCTTTATAACAAAAGGACATTGCTCATCTCATTAACATTTAAACAAATTATTCAGTGCTTTGAAAAAGGGTGGACTTCCCTTCAGGAGAGGTTTTTAGACTGAGTTCAAGCACTTTTCTGTACTCACTTAGGAAGCATCTGTGGATCAGAAGCTTGTCACAGTTTCCCTGTTTGCTTGCTTTTAACATTGTGCTGAGCACCATGCCATTAAGCAGCTGCCTGATCCACAGGTCTACGGTGGATCCCAGGTTGAGATAATCAGTATCTTACCTGAACTATGAAGAGCTAACAAGCCTGTTTCCTTTCAAACCAGGCACCAAAAATTTGTATTAGTAGTTCCAACCCACTTTTGGTTGAAACACATTTCAGGCTTTTTCTCATAGCACACCTACATTCAAAACAGTAACATTTCACTTGTCAATATGATTCTGGTAAATTAGATTTCAGTTGTAGTTCAGTGGCATTGTCCAAACACTTCTTGAGCTCTGTGAGGCTGGTGCTGTGACCACTTCCCTGGCGAGCTTGTTCCAGTGCCCAGCCACCCTCTGACTGAAGACCCTTTTCCTAATATCTAACCTCAGCTTCCCCTGACACCACTTCAGGCCATTCCATCGGGTCCTGTCACTGCTCCCCATCAAGAAGAGATCAGTGCCTGCCCCTCCTCTTCCCCTCATGAAGAAATTGTAACTGCAGTGAGGTCTCCCCTCTGTCTCATTCAGGCTGAAGAGACCGAGCACCTTCAGCTGCTCCCCTTATGCCTTCTCCTCAAGGCCCTTCCTGTTTTCAAGTCCCTTCTTTGGACACTGTCCAATTCCTTTATAAGCTTCTTATATTGTGGCATCTGAAACTGTTGAAGAACACTGACCCTAAATGTAGCCCTGAAGGACATTCACCATTCTTGTTCTCCTTTGGACGCACTCTAAGAGTTGTATGTCCTTACATTGTGTCACCCCAAACTGCCCCCAGCACTCAAGGAGAGGCCACCCCAGCTCAGAGCAGAGCGGGACAATCCCCTCCCTTGCCCGGCTGTGATGCTGTGCCTGATGCCCCCAGGACAGGGTTGGCTCTCCCAGCTGCCAGGGCACTGCTGAGTCAGGTTCAACTTTCCAATTGGCACTGCTCTCCAGCCTCTCAATCCTGGATGTGCATACATCCAGGGTTGTCCAGGGCCAGGTGCAGAATCTGCCACTTGTCTTTATTAAATTTGATAAGGTTGGCATGCATGCTTCTTTTAGAAACTGTATTTACATGCTACAGGAATAAAATAGATACCTGAGTCTTATTATGACCTTCAAACCCCCAAGGAGGCTCTCTTTCTAAAGTACACCAGAAGATAGACATACTCCAACACACAAAATGTTTCAGAAACTAGCAAATCAGACTGAGTCACCATAAATTTATATCAGAGTCTCCCATTGAAAGAAGAGTCAGAAATAGAAGTCAGAGCAGATTTTCTACTGAAATTGTCTTTACATCCACATTAAGACATACAGAGAAAGACATGCTTCCAGAAAAACATCATTCTGAATATATTTCCAGCATTGCTATCTGAATAACAGGGTTCTAGAAGAACTAGGTAAGAATGACTGCAATTTAATAACCAATTTTTGGCCCAGTAAATGCAGGTCCACTCCATCTGCAAAAGAGAGATCACATTATCTCTTCCCATCTTTCATTTAATGCTGAAAATATGACATGACACAGAAGTAGTCCTATTCCTGTGCAACAATAATGTAATTCACAAAAAGTTCAAGAGATTATCCTCATTGATCATGGAAATAATTCAAAATTCTTCTCTTGTTATAATATGATGTCAAATCATAATAAAATGCTGAAGAAAGTCTTTGTCATAGTCTAATTGTTGGGGAAGATATTTCAAAAGCAGAGGAAAAAAAAGTAACCAACAATTTAGAGCCTGGAAGACCTTGGCTCCAAACTTGAAATTTCATCTGCAGTCCCAAGAGGTCACTGCATTCTCTCCTAGCAGAAACTGGCGCCTCTATAATTTAAGATTTCTGTGCAAACTTTAAGAAAAAAGAAGTCCAGCTGGAAAAGACAAGATGATTCAATGTGATTACTCTTTCTGAACTGAGTAAATGCAACTCATCGCTGAGTCAAAGGAGGAAGAACCAGGGGAAAAAGCCCAACGACGTCAACTTTGCTGGCTGCACCAAGTGCCTGCATATTGTAACTCTGCTGGCATGCAGGGGAATTCCAGCTTCTACAACCTGTCCCTCATCAAATCATAGCACATCGTCCTACTAGGTTCCCCTACTAGGGTTTTTTTCACCTCTAAAGGGAAAATACTACTTGAGGGGGAAAAGCCAGGATAATAACAATAAAATAGCACTTACATGGCTTCTTGGGACATTTCTGGCATTTGTTAAAACCCCAGGAAGTACCCACAGTTCCACAGCAGTCTTCTTGCTTGGAAAGGCCAGGAAGTGCTTTGCCACACTGAAATAGTCAGGTAAAGAATACTCTGGTTAGCGGTACCGTAAAACACTCACTTCTAGAACAATGTTCTTTTTCAGTCATTTTGGGTCAATCTCTTGCTGAGACACTGAAGATTCAATGGACCTCACAAATGAACTTAAATGGTGCTCACATATGGCCGAGGCTCTCTACACAGGCATGAGTATATTAAATGACATTATTATCTTCCCCCATGTTGACTTGAAAAGCAGAAAAACCAGAAGAAAGCAGGATGTCATAGGAATGAGTGAGTATATTTCTACGGTAGTAACTCACCATTAAAAGCCATCATTTTCATCATAAAAACATGCTTGTCCAGTTTTTCAAAAGCTATATGAATTTTCTCAAATACCTTTCAATTTCTGCAGTCAATTTTCATTTGCCCACTGATCAATAACATACTCATTGTGCTTTATAATAAGAAGAATATTGATATTTGGAAGCTTACAACATACTAGTTATGTTCTTGACTTTTGCATGGTAAAGAAAGCTTAAATGTATTTCAGCTGCAGACATTAAAAAGACGTCCCAAATGTCTAAACCTGCCAATTAGGTATACGATGGAACACACAAAGCACGGGAGAACTCCACAATAGCTGCACTTAATAACACTTTCAAAGCAAATGTGATTATAAATAGGCACTGCAGCAAACAATTCAAATGTGCTGAAGTGTGAATCCTCAGGTGTGAATAGACTTTCCCAAATCTAACTCTGCTTTCTGACAGCATGTAAACCTCTGACCCAAATCTTCACTGCCACATAGCTTTCAGCTCAAGATAGCTGGCTCATCCTATGCCACAGGCTGTGGCCTCGTGGTTGCTCTCACTTAGCTGGTAACACAGTCACTCCACAGTGCAGACGTATGCTGAATGCATAGGCACTGACAGCTTCCTCCAGCTTTCCCAAAATTTTTCCAATGTGCTCTTAATCATTCTGTCACACAGGAGCCAATGGTATTTCTAAAGCAGAGTTACCCTGTGTAGCTTTACAGTGTGACTGCTAAGAGGATAGCAAGCTACTCTACAAGGGTTCTGACTCATCAGAGGTTCCCCTCTGCATGGCGAGGGCCAGCAAGACATCATCTCAACCATTTTCTCTGTGTCTTTGTCACAGATACTCCTCAGACACATCCTGAAATATCTCAACAAATTAAAAGCACCAGTTCGTATTTAAACATCAGACTGCAGCTCAGCACTTGCAGCATGTGAAGCTTAGACCTGTGTCAAGGGATGTGTGACAAGTCTGAAGTGTCCTCCATCTCAGTGACAGCCAGCTACACATGTGTGAACTTTTAGCACCAGGGGCAACTTTTGCAGGGCTATGGTGTGCCTCTGCCCACTACCCATATACAGGTTAGCACCACTGAGTCTCGATTTGTCATGACACATGAACAGCAGTAAGAACAGTGGCCAAACATGTTCAAACAGACTGCTCAGTTATTGTGCAACTTTAGGGAGTCTACTTTCACGTTACTGTCTGGAGCGGGTCTGGTGACAAATTTTCCTGTGTTGCAAGGGATGATAGATAGTCCTTGACTGGATGGTATTTGGCTGTATTAAAACGGTGGAGTATCTCAGCAAGTCTCACCTTTCAGATGCAGGCTCAGACTTACCCTAGGTGAACGCATATCTTTCAGCTGTCTTGCACTCCTCTTGGCTTAGGAACTGGTAGGATTAATACAAGGCTGACCATTCCTGATCAGTCAGAGTCCACTGAGTTCTGCTTTCATAAGCAACTCCTAACCTGGTACTTCAGAAATACCATCAAGATGCATAAATGGGGAATTCTACACAACTTCCTCCGCCATAGCAGCTCTGCTGTTTTCAAGACTGAAATAAGCTCTTCCAACTGCCCCTAGCTAGAGGATACACAGATTGTGCTGCATGTCCCAGAAGCTCAAAAGATCTTTCAACTGGAGAGTACTCATAATGCCTCCTCTATGTGGCTACCCTAAAACCTTAGACAGTTCATATTACATATTTACACAAGGCTGGTTTTCTCAACCTGCATCCCAGACAAACATGCTCCAGGAAGGACCATTTTACTTGATAAACACACCTGCCAAGTTTTGCTTTGTAGTTACAGATGTTCAACCCCTTTCCTAGAGCTTCTTCAAACAGAGAGAAGCCACTTACTTTGTACACTGTGACTGTTATCAAGGGTCAGTGTTTTGCACCCAGCTCTTGTCCCCCCACCGTACCTTGCTTATACAACTCTGCAAAAATAAATGGGAGGAATCAAGGTTCTGGTTGCGTCTCCCCTATGATCTCAGAAATGGAGCATTTGGGCAGTGAGGCACATTACCTAACATCCAGTGTTTCTCTTCAAGGTCAAAGCCTCAAGGACACATCCCAGGAGCTTGCATGTCTCAAGGCAAGATTCCACTAACATGTGAGCCAACATGCCATCATGAACTGTCCCACTCCCTTTTTTTTCCCCTCCTTTTCCCCTAAATAGAAAAGGTGTCATCTAATAGTAACAAGCTAAAAAAGAAGGGGAAAAAAAGAAGGGAAGAAGGAGGAAGATGGACTAAAGCCCACTTATAGTTTAGGTGTGGTGCTACAGCATTTGCACTCTACTGAAAATCATGATCTTTGTGGTTATAACTTTTTTGAATTTCCATATAAAAATCATGAGCAAAAATAAGGATGCCAAAGTCTGAGTCATCTGGCAACTGTAGTTTGCAGTCCTGTCAGTAAAAACTGGCAATGATTAAAACTGCTGCTCCCACTACCTCTAGGGTGAATTAAAGCTTGAAGAATCAATGATAATTTGGTCAACATCCAGATCATTGAAGAAACTGGGCAATAAGGAAAAGCAACTCCCACATGGGGCTCCTACTGCCTTTAAGATCTGTGTAATTTTGGAGCTATGCATCCCAAACATGAGTGCTCTGCAAAGTCCTACTCCAAGCAGAAACAGAGTTCTTCTGTGCTTACTAAACCCTGATTTCTTTGGTATATCTAGTAGTGCTTCAGATACTCTAAACACTCATGGCACTGCAAAAACTGTTTCCAAGTCAGCTACATTTTCTTAAGATGCTTCATCCTTTCAGCAGCCTTGAGCATATATGAACTGAAGCTCTATTTCTACAGGTTGCAGAAACTTTTATAGGTAATTCCTTTCCAATTCCAAAGTCTTAACCCACTTCCTCCGAGAAGAACTCATTAGTTCCTCAGACAGTCTTTTTCAGTCTCTGACTCACAAGTGACTGGAAAAGTCACATGAAGGAATTCATGATTATTTCTTACTTTGTTTCACCATTCAAGACAACTCCAACACATAGGAGCCTAAAATAAGCAGGAAAGCTAAAGCAGGCATGCTTGACTATGCATGGAGATAGCACCATTCTTTAAGGTTAGGTTTACACTTTTCTATCCATCATCTACAAATATTTTAAACTAGTCTGCATTCCTGAGGGTTCCTGGAAAAAGAGCACAGATTTTCATGAATGATATCTCTGTCATAAACTTATGATTTGGAAATACTGGTTCAGAATGCAAAGAAGTCATGAAGGTTTGGTATAAAAGAGCTCAACTGTGCTGAAAGAGGCTCGGCAGTAGCAGCAGTATGATGCACACATGGTACTGCTATAAAACAAAGTTCTTCCTGGGTAAAGTGCTCAGAGACACTGTAAGTATTGTTTCAAATCCACATATTTTTCCTCATGTGTGCCTGGGCTCCTATGCCAATACTTTATATAACTGAAGGAAGTACTGAATATTCCCACTGGAAGACTGAAATTCTGGCTGACCCTGTGGATTGGTGCACAAAAGCCACCCCAAGCCACATCACCTCTTTGTTACTCTGTACAGACTCCAGCTGCCGCTCCATGTCCTAAAGTGATAATCTGTGTATTGCCACCAGCTCTTCACTTATTTTCCTATGCCAGGGAAAAGGGAGGATTATATCCTTGAAATTCATCTGCTAAGGCAGTAGAGGAAATTTATTCAGCTCTTTGTAAAGTGCAGTAGGGATCCCAGTCTGGCAATTACTTTCAGGGCAACCGCAGAGGATTCTGGCCAAGGGACCACAAGGTTTCCTGGGACTCACACTCCTTCATGACCCATCTACAAATCCCTGTCACAAGCTGTTAGTTAAAACCACAATACAGGCATAAATAAATGAGTGTCACATGATTAACTATGATTGAAATTGATAGGTACTTTGCCTGACATGCTTTGCATTAGTCTAATAGCTAATGACTCTGGGATTCAGCTCAAAAGACTGCATTTCACATACCACAATAGCAGAAGTGAATGGATACACTGTTTAGCTTTCTGAAAACTATTCAACAGGCACAGACCTTGAATTGTTGCTTCTTTTTTTTTCCTATAGGCACGACAAATTCAGCAAGAACCTCAAACTTAATAAACTGTATGACCAAAACAATTAACAGACATAGTTAATTAGCTTACTGACCAGTTGAATGACAGATTGTTACAAATGAAGGGTGTTATCCTATGTAGCACTGGCTCGCTAACAGGCATTGTCTCATAAGCAGAGGAGAGAAACTTAAATACTTCCAGACTTTCCAGAAGAACTGGTAAAGAATTTTTTTTGGCTTAAGCAGAACGTTCTTCATAAGCAAGTAAAAATTATGCAGCTTTCTTCTATTTGAGTAGCTAAAACAATGTTTGGTGGTTTTGGTATCTGATACATCTTTAATCTTCTGATATTTCAGAGTACTGATCTTGCAAAAAAACTACTGCAAATGAAGCATTAATCCTAGAAATGAATCCACACCAATTTCTGACAGTCTATTTGTTTAAGAACTTTAGGAGCCAAACCATGAGCTTCAAGGAATTCCAGACAGTTATTTTATTTTATGAGATGGTATTTTTAAGACTGTTCTAAAGAAAAGAGGTTTTAAAGTGCTCTAAGAGAAAAAGTACCAGTCTGAAGCACAACATAGTATCAATTCTCCTGCCTAAAGAAGATAAATACAAAAGTTCATTTCATACAGCTGTCAAAGAAAGAAAATACCTGAAATTTACCTCCACAGGAAATGTTTTCTTAAATCTGAAGTTTGCCAGAGATCCTTATACAGTTGAATTAATAACTTCAACAGGCATATTACTACTGTCATCAACTCCACACTACATACACTACAATTATATTGCACACAGCAGTATCAATATGTTAGGTTAGTCATTAAGAGCTATCAACATATTTTTCTGTTCTGATTTCTAACTCAAAAACTTCCATGCATTTTAAAAATATTTCCCTTCAGGAATAACTCATCAATTATCTAAACCCCAATTATAAAACTGTATGTATATTCTCAAAGTTTAATACCCAATCATCGTATGCCCATGTCTGAATGAAGTAAATGCTTAATGACTTGCAGTAAGAATCTTGCCCATGATACAGTGTTGATAATTTCTGACCTTTTTGAGCTGCGACCTATCACCAAGCTATCACTTGGCTTTATTTTGTATTCTATTACGTCTGACAGCAGATCGAAATGTGTTGCGCAAACCAAAACAAATATTTCTGGTAAAAGACATTGCTGAAACAAAGTATTAAATAAACTGTCTCCACATTAATTTATCTCATTTAAGATATTGGTTTACTAATATCTGTTCATCAGACATACTAAGCAGCATTTGAAATACATTTGAACACTTATGAGAGTTTTCATTGCACTGAAAACTGGACAACCCTTATAATTTTCAAAAGTCTTTTCTGTGTTCATCATTATTTATTAAACCGTTTAAATAATTAAAATAAATTAATTAAAACAATTCTTCTATCAATATATGCTTTGTCTGTTATAGATGTCATATTGTGATTTTAACATGATTTTCCGAAGTATGACTATAATCCACTAAATTCCACTTCACAATACCAAAACAACTCTACTTGAGGCGTCCTTTTGAACAGAGGTGTAACAAGTACTGCCCTTTTCTGCAACACCTTTTGAAGCACTTTGCAAGGGAAGCACAAAGCATCATAGAGCAAACCGCTGACAAGTGAGGAATGGAACGTATACCCCAACACAGCAACCTGGAACCGACTCAAACTTAAAATACCACAACAAAAAGGGGGATCAGAAGACAGTATTTCTGAAATTCCTGCAGTGATTATTTCAGAGAGCAGTCCAGATCCTCTCAGCAGTTACACGAGAAGGAATGAACAAGCATAGGCAGACATGACTTCATAGCCAGCTTCTCTTCTGGATCTTTGGACATGTGCTCCCCTAATCAAGGTAAGCAACCTCAGTATCTGTCTCTCTGTAGAATAAAAATGGGGTTTTTTAGTTTTGTTTTTCAACTACAAATGCTGAGATCACTAGACGTCTCCTTCAGTAAACCTAATAACCAAAAATACCTGCTGAAGAGAATAGCATTACATGTGAACCTAAACAGAAAGAGCCTGATTTAAGCGAGTTTTTTGCAATACCAGCTTCTCCAATTTCTTGCTCTTCTGCAAAAAAAATCTCTTTTTTTTACACTGAAGCAAAGAGGAGACTGAAACAATTTTGAGGGAAAAAACCCCCATTTTTTAGTGATAATACTGCAATGCAGTAACCATAGGAAAACACACGAATATACTTAATAAACACTTCAAAGTGATTCTAAGGGGTGAAAAAAAGCATTGCTCAATTATCTTTATATGGACTTTCACAGACAGTAGGCAAGGGCATTCTTTACTTGAATTAAATGCAAAAAAATTATATGCAAAATGAAGAGAACTCAAGAATATCAACACAATATTTACTAGGTACAACACTGATGCTGTAGAAGTATTTTGGGTAAATAACAAGATATCCTGTGTCATAATAAAGGCATTTTTTATTGGAATTAAAATCTTCTGAAGAGCAGAAATTAAAGAAGAGAAACAAAATCTTCCTTATTTGCTTGCTTTTTAAATAGGACTTAGTGAATCAGTGGTCTAAGATTACCAACTCCATGGATTTCAGAAATAAAGGACTACATGGCTGTAAAATATTTTGCAGGACAGTCTCCAGCTTTTGAAGGCACCATTATAGCGTGCTCTCCATCTGAATTGGGATTTTTGTCCTACTGCTTCTATTATGCTTGTTTCCCAACTTCAAGTCTCTATTTCCTCTACATCATTTTCTTTATAACAATGGAGAAGTTTAGGTAAAGGTTTGTTTCCTATATATCTTTATGTCAGCAGCAAGTTTCTGGCCTGCAGCTTAAAATGGTTTATGATATACCCACCAAAAATCTTTGTGGTACTAGAAAAGAGTTTGATGAACCACAGCTTTTGTGTGGGACATATCATGGTAAGCTATCATGTAACATGATAAGCTCTCCTGGAGAAATCACCATTAACAACTCTCAGAGGAAAAATAATTGCTGAGTGTTTCACTCAGAGAAGAGAGGCAGCCAGGAAAAGTGAATTGACTTGAGAATAAAACAGAGCAATCCAAACCACTATTTGCTTTCCATAATACCTTTTAAAAATTCAAATTGTAGTAATGCTATTTTTGTAGTTATCTTCCCACTTTAAATCACAGTGCCGAGAACACTTCAGAAAACAATCACAATTAAACAACATGTACATACAAAGTATACACGTATTTACAAAAAAATTATGTCTTTATTTACCAATTGTTATTAAACTAGGAAATCTAATTCATCTTGCATCTCTCACTCTCCCTGTCCTTCTGAGCTGGTAGACTGACATCTTTTCATTCACCTTTTACTAGTTTATTCTCATGGCTGCTGTCTTTGGTTACAGTCACTTATGATACTACAGAGAGTGTGCTGGTCTCAGTTAGAACCTAGCCCACAGAAGTAATTGACCAATCAGAAAAGTATACGCCTCTGTGTATACACACTTTAAAAATCGAGAACCCGGAAAAGAAGCTCTCTTTCTTTCCGGCGAAGACTGAGGTAACAGCTCGG
>VWZN01021555.1:0-14952 GCA_013396955.1 Regulus satrapa | reverse complement strand
CGAGTGCATATCTTTCTTCCGGGCGGATGCACCTTGTAAAGATTGCGCCCCAAGAAAGACTAGAAACTTAGTCTTTCTGGAGAAGTCACCATAGTTTTGCTAGAGAAGCTCTTCCTCTTGGGTAGATTGAAAGATTGTTTTAAGAGTGAGATATCTTTGAGTTTTTGTCTTCTACATTGTTGTGTTGGTGAGAAAAGAAAAGAGTGCTAAAGGAGAAGAGAAGTGATTTACAGGTTTCATTCTGATTTCTACAAACCAGTTTAATTTGTCAATAAAAGTTTTCTTTGTTCTTCTAAAAGTTTTAAGCCTGTTTTGCTTTTTCTACTGGTCCTATCTCACAGCGAAAAGTAAAGTAGTTCTGGCAAGTGCAACCTCTGCACAAGATAAAAGTCATGCCAAAATCACAGACTCAAACCGCTACAAGAGAGCTAAGGGAGGAGAAGGTCTGAAAGAATTCCTATGTTATTCATGAAAAGTGATTGTAGGCCTGATGATATGACGAGATTCTTCAACTATCTGTGCCATAATGTCCTCTGAATTCCAGTTCAAGGTGGCTCCAGTTGCTAACTTTAACAGTATGAACTCACCCAGAAATTCACTGTGCAGCAAACACACTCTGTCTGTCTTGCAAATCGAGTATTCTACTGTTTTTGAATGAGATATATTAAGGGAATTTAACTAAGGTGGGGCAAGGAATAATGGGCAGGGAGATGAAAAATATTCCATGGAAGATTATGACAAAAACCTCAGAGCACTAAAATAAAATGGCCTGTAACTGAAGAGCAGCTGAAATTCAAGGAAGATGAGAGAACAAGGGATGGAGGGAAACATAGAATGGTAGAAGTTACACATGCACACAAAAACCACACAAGAGATTCTGATACAGTTTTAACCCTGTGCTTTTAGTGTGGACCAAAAGTAAGTTCAGCAAAGCCCTGATCAACTTAGTTGACTTGTCTACAGGAGGCCACACACAAATGTCTCCACCAATCTGTTCTACAGACAGCAAAGTCATCTCAGGATCCCAGGATATTTAATAAACCATTTCTGAAGCCAAATACACAATCCACCCTGCAAAAAAATGTATTAACATCGATGATTGTTGAAGTAAGTATGGGTATCAAAATTATCCAGCATCAACTCCAGAAAGGACTTGCAACACATTCCTACTAATAAGGAAAGCTCATTTTAGTATCTAAACAAATAGAGAGAACCCACAAATATAGCAAAGCAAATATGAAAGAAACTGAAAAGCAAATTCTTTCAGAGTAGATCTATTAAGCAGTTAAAAAAAAAAGGAAAAGTTGTCTTTCCCAGTTCAAGGCATATTTAACATGAAAATTAATAATAAGCATTGACTGGCTGCAGGAAAAACAGTAACACTTCAGATTCAAATTTGAATGAGTTACTTAGGTCTAGATTTATGGCAAGGTCTTAAATGAATACTACAACTCCAATTCTAAATTGAATCATCACTGTAACAGAATGCCTCTGAAATCCTTACTATGCTCTTTCTTCAAGATTGACATTGATCAATGAAATCTGTAAAAACTGAAACACGCACTGTATTAAACTAGGAGACACTACCCTTTCTTAAGGACACTGAAAATTTTTCCAGGGGAATACTGAAAAAAAAGTTACAAAAATTGGTGACTAAGCATTTATTAGAATTCCAAGTCAGACATGAGGGTAATGCAGCTTATTTTCCCTTCTCTCCCTTTAAAAGAAGGAAATAAAGGAGCACCCACTGCCAAGTGTAAGCCCAAGGTATTAATTTTGTACTCCTTTATATATCACTACAAAGAGAAATATCAAAAAATAATAAACAACTCTTATCAGACTTATTCCCAGATTTTTAGGATCGTGCATTATGATGCCATGAGAAATAGTTGTTTGACAGAGGCAGTGTTTCATTTTTTCATGAAAAACCCATGAACTTTCATTTGACCATATGCTTCAACACTTGTTGAAAAAAAAAAAAAAAAAAAGTTTTTACTTTGCTTGAAGCAGACAAGCAGAAAGAAGTCACCAGTGTAAATTAACACTGTAAATCCCAAATAAATCACTTCACATTTAGTAAAGTCTAGCCTTTAACATACCATATGCAAAATTAACTCTGGTCTTCTAAAAAAACTTTTGGTTCATGATGGCATTTCAATTAACTCTTTCCATTGCATTTTTCAGAATGAATTACTTTTATGCATCCTCATGACAACTCATTAGAAATGGTAGGTGACTGAGACTAAGGAACTTTGATTTCAAGCTCAACATTCTGCCCATGGCAGGGGGAGTTCAGTATCTTAGGACCTGACAACTGAATCACCGTCATCCTGCTTCTGACTGCATCCTACTTATGCCCCTGTCCATTCCCCCTTACTGATCCTCTCCAAATTCCTAGCGCACCTGTGAGTAAGGGAGTGAGGTCTCTTCCCTCTTTTTTGCAGGGGGAGGAAGGCAGGGGATGCACAGAGCTTAAGAGCCTTAAATAAAATTCACTGACAGCTGGAAGAAACATCCAGAAGAAACACTTGTAAAGAGCATGTTGCTCCAGTCCTACATCTCAGAAACATGGGTGATGTTCCTCAGAGGAGACTGCATGCTCTGTGTAGTGAAATAGTTGGATAATTTTGCTGCCAACATCTAATAAGCTTTTGTGAATTATACTGAAAATACATACTATATTTGATGATTGAAAATTGGCTAACTTTGGGTGTGATATTACTGGAAAGGCCAAAAGCAAAGCAACACTTGTGCTGAACTTAAAATTCACATCTTCCATGATAGAGTCACAGAGTATTTTTTAGCCTGAAAAATAACATACTTATTCTCTAACATTACCTCCGAAAATGAGTGATTTTTCCTTAAACCTCACACATTATTTCAGTCTGAGGCATGCATTCACCTTAAAGACATTTGATCTGAAAAACCAAATTCCAGTAAGGTAAAAAGCAATAAATAAAAGGATTTTACTGACTTCTAAACAATTTTTTTCACATATCTTTATCATCTCTTTTTCTCTGTGTGTGTGTATATATATATATATTCAAACATATATGCAAATACAAAAACATATGTTGCTATTAAAAACTTTCAAGATTGAAAGAAGAGGCACCATTTTGAATAGTCATATGAAAAATGTGATGTGAACACACTATTCTTAAGTGAATGAAGGTTTTCATGTTTTAGTGAACATTCAGTTGGCTTTCATGATTTTTCTATCCCATTCAATGGTCACATTTCAACAGATTCATTAGCCTAAAAAACTGAAAACATATAGAGTTGTTGAATAAGAATTTCTAGGAGAAAAAGAAAAAGCTATGGTTAAAATAATTGAAACCAAAATGTCAGGGACCCAAGTCCACAGAAAATAAAGACATTAGCTTGAAGGGGAAAGAGTTCAGAAAAATGTTACTTAATAAAAATGTAACATTCTCAAAATAATTTTCTTGCAGAAAAGAACTTCAAATGTGTCCTTTCCTCCAATAGTTAGTTAGTTTGATTTTTTTCATAGCTTTATACTAGAGTTTTACAGTATCCTGTCTCACAAGCCTTAGCAAACATTTCTTACCTGTGTCCCAACAGTCTCCTGAAAGCAGCGCCCAAGCTGAGTTTTAACTGAAACAGGAAACATATGAGGAATGGGTTGTTGATTTGTGTAAGTTGTATGTCCTTTCTGGGTCTTCTGATATGGAAGACCTTGGTAAGAGACCTGTGGATGTACTGGCTGAGGTACTTTCGCTTTTTGTCCTGTTGATGTGCTGTCAATCCTTGACACTTGGTGGATCTGAACTGAGGCTTCAGGGGGATGTTTCACATGGATATTCACTATGTTAGGAGGGAACTTCACTAAAATAATTGAAGGAAAAACACATAAGAGAAATTGGCAATAAAATATGTGAAAAAGTTATCTTAGGCACCTCTAAAACATTTCTTTTTTGTACATCAGAGCTTTTACAGAGTGCCTTGAAGTGACTGAAACATAATGAAGCCAAAATTTGGGGGTTAGAGGGAGGGCTTAAAGAACACATAGAGTCTCATTAACATAGCAAGAAAACGAGAAATCTTCATGAAGGAAAGAACAACACTATAGGATTGTAAGGACTGCTAGATAAACATGGATGTCCAAATTGGCTGGTATGACGTTAATATTTGTGGGCATACTGTGCAATAAGAATCCTATTCAAAGTTTCAGAATCCATACTCTACTAGATTATTTTTGGATATATAGTAAGCTTTATTTTCTTTTTCAGATCCATCATCTTTCTCTGGACCACAGAAAAAGCTTCAGATTTCATCCCTTCACCTTTATATACCTGCCAAGTCCCAAGTTCGCCCTGCAAGAGTTGCCAGCATCTCAACCATCTAAAACCACCACTCCCTTTGTTGAACTTTGAATTCAGGGTTTGGCAGATAAAGCAGGAGGAAATTATTTTCAGACACTTCCATTTTTAAATATGGTTGTAGTTTTAAGTCTGGGTATGTAGACTGAGACCCTCCAGTCATTACAATCTGCACAGAACTGCTTGTGACCCTTAAGCATCTTTTCACTGGAACACAAAATGCCCTTTAAAGTAAATCAAATTATTATTGGGGTGCATAGAGAGGAGAGGTGTGTAGTAAGCTGTGTAGTTTGTAAGCTGCATAACTAAGTTAGCATTTCCTCTGTCTGGCTGGGCCTCGCTTGTCAACAAGTACTGCACAGGCTACCTGAAGCCAGACAATCCACCAGAGGTAGTACCCCTTCCAAACATCAAGAACCAAAAAGTATCATTTGACACAGCTTTCTCTAGAATGCACACTGGACTGTTGAGTCTTCTGGATTGTCTCCTTGTCTCCTGAAGTTTGAGCTGTTCTTTGGAACTTGATTAGGTATTTTCAGCTCCATTCCTCGAGAGGCATATTTCATTAAAGGGAGCTACTTTTAAATCATAATACTTTGGAGAAAGTGCCTTTGATTTTTTACATTATTTTCATTTCTCTAGGCAGATTATCAGTATTAATTGGTCTCATATAGAAATGCCTTGAAAGAAACAGACTTATTTTTACAGTGATTGCATTGCTTCTTTTATAAAAATTGTCAACATATTCAGACAAACATCAGGAATAAGATGGTAGAAAGTCAGCAAAATATGGCTGCAAAGTAAAGATCTTGCCTGTAGCTGAAAGCAACCCAAAAGCAAAATGTGAGCTACACGAGGTAGCTAGAGGCAAACCCACAGGGGAATGCTTCAGTATTACAAAGCAGAAGTAGTGAGGTCCTTTTCAGGCTGTTAGACTGGATTTGGAGGGCAAGACAGCCTAGTCTGCCTGTAAAAAGAACAAATCCCTCCCAAAAATTTTCATGTATGAAGAGGGATCCCTTCAACCAGATTCTCTAGCTGCTACATCTGAAAACTATATTAGTCTTTAAAAGAAATAACTGAATTTCTCTGCTTAAGTGTCTCAATCCATCAAGAGATGTTCAGATGCTGAAAACATCAAATTTAGGCTGGGTTCTCCCATGCAGTATTACTATCACAATCCTCTCCAGGTCTTGGATCACTGCCTAGATGTGCTCATTTTTATTTCTGCCAGCCATTTCAGGATGAATTGTTTTATTCTTTTCTTTAAAGAAATGAAATATTCATCTCTCAACAATTCAACATCCTCATTTGGACACATAAAGAGAAGAAAAGGCATTGTGACTGCTAATGATGCCTATGAGGATTTAAAGGTCAGGAAAAAACATTCAAGAGGTCAGACTCTTCAGCAATGAGAAACCTATTGTGTATTTTAGGAGAGAATCTGAACAATAATTATGTCTTGAAAATTTGGGGGTTGTGGTTCACTGTACTGTCTAAAATTATTTCATCTGGAATTACATAGGCAGAGAAATAAATTAATGTTGAATGCTAAATATTTAGGTAATCATATTTTCTTCTTTGGATGGAGGAGATACTCAAAAGTACTTAAAAAACATTGCATTTCCAGGATACTGTCAACAGTTCCTTCACAGCTATATCCTTTTCTGAATACAAAATTACTACCTTACATTATATTTATCACAAATGTATTTTAGCAAAGTTTTTCAGAAACTATTTGCCAGTAACTGAGTTTCATCACATCTTTCCCTATATATTTCATTTTTATTCAGAGATACCAACTTTAGAGGTAATTTTAAAATTACCCTTGACCAAAAATCAATCTGGCAATTCAAACAAGCAAACAAAATTTACATTAGGTCATATGTTGAGAATTTGAGTTGCAGGAGTCACTTTCTGTGGACAAAATCTCACCCAGATAAAATCCTACCTAGACCCATAGGACAAGTAAGGAATAAATTCAATACTTCTCTACAAAGTCATCAGAAGTTTTCATGTCACAACAAAAGTATTAGAGGAAGCTGAAAGAAGTTTTTTGACTGAGAAAACTTGATTAATATCAGAGATTTCCTTCTTTCTTATCCTCTGTTTTCTTTACAGCATTAGGAATAGGAAAATACTACTTTTTTTTTTTTTCTCCTCTTTTTTTTTTTTTCCTCCTCATGAGGTTTTTTGACCTGGAAGGAATGCTCTTTTTAAGTGAATCATATCATGGCCTATCTACACTAAAAAGTTCACCACAAAATTAACTTATAAGACTTTACCAAAGCATGTAATATAAACACAGCTTGTATTTTTATTTTTACATTAGATTAAATTTTTTTATGTTGAAAAGCATGTTCTCTTCTCTCCACTAGTAACTATGAAATCACTTGCAACTCTCTATCTAGGTATACTGCAATTTATGTATGCTGTTCAGCCACTATCATTATCTTTATAACAAAAGTCTACATTTCTGGAAGAAACCTCCTGCATTACCCCATGACTCTGGAAATTGCATTAAAATCTACCATAAAGGAAAGTAAATTTACCTACAAACTCTTTCCAGTAACACTGTTATTTCTTACTATGTCAGTAACTGAGCAAAACATGTTGCAGACATTCTGGCAAGCTCACGATTCAAGTTCTGGTGTCAATATTTGGTATATGTAGATGTAGCGCTATTGTTACTTCTTGAATACTCAAAATAATTTGTTAAGACAAACAAGTTAAAAGTATCTATCAAGAAAGAAGTTACCTTTTACACCTTGCTGTCCAGACATTGTCAGTGGCAAAGTATGAGTAGAGTGGATAACTTGTGATCCTACAGCCTTGTTCACCTGTTGTGGGTGATGGTAGAGTTTTGGAGAGCTGGCGGTCTGCACGGGAATCTGACAAAGTTTACCAGTGTAATTAGGAGGGCACTGGCATTTATCTCTAGAACTACACTGGCCTCCATTCATGCATGGAAGATGGCAAATAACTGAAATAAAAACAAAAATAAAAACTTTGTTAATGATTTTAGCTTTAGAATTATCTGACCACATATCACAAACAAGTTGAAGAGGCAAGGGAATAGGGCTGGAGAGCTTCATTCAGACATCTGAGGAACGTCTATCCATCTGACATGCACTTTTAACTACCTTGTGGTAGAACCACTTCCCTTCCCTTCCATGTGATCTCTGACCTCTGCCTCATTTGCATCTTGTCTCCAGGACAAACACAGAAAGCAATTCTTCCCTTAGATATCCCAGCTGTTTTATTTCATGATGCTATGAAGCAAGACACTAAACTAATATGGTGTCTGGCTGAATCTCTTACCGAAACTTTGGTACAGATATTCTTATTTGTCAGCCTCCTGTTTCCAAAAGTCCTGGACTACTTACCTTTCCCCGGAAACCTAAGAAAAAACTCACCTGGGAATAGAAAGTAGGGGGGACAAATTTTCTTGCAGAGGATCTAGAGTTTTGCTTAACATTTATTTGTCAGATAAAATAAGATAATTTGTATCCACCCATGAAGATCATAAAAATAACAAGAGATTCTACTGAAATTATTCATAGACAAACTCTAAAGCATTAAAACCTTGTAACTCCAATATAGAGACAAGGGTAATTATTCCTATGCCAGCTAGCACTTGCACAATTACAGCAATATAAATTATCAGATGAAACATGAAAAATGTCAACATCAAATAAAAAATATTTCTCAACTCAGAGACACATGCAGGAATAGGCATGGTTCAGCACTTTCTAAAAATATAATGTGGGACTCCATAATCAATCACAATGTAAATGAGCTCTCTGAATTTTCAAGAACTAAATGATGTGAAAGCAGGAAAAATACCCTAAGTTTTTGTTCAATATAAAGAACAGCTATTTTTTTTGTCAGGAATCAAATAGTATTTGAGAAATAGACTTCAGTATCCATTTGTCTAACTTAAGTTTCTGACTTTAAAAAATAAGAACCTTTACAATAATCATGGCCTTTTGCTGGATTGGTATTGCGTGGTCTGTAATGAATTAAAATGACAAACTGTAGATAATCCAAGACAATTAAGAACCTAGTGCTTATTATTCCAATTGCAGTGACCTCTGAACAACCACAGGCTATTACTGTGATGAATACCACAGAAGGCCAGTGTTGGGAAAGGAACCTGTGTGTTGTGTGTGCTGCAAGAAGACAAAATAAGACACTCAGCAGCCCAAGGAGTTGTACCCCAGCTGTGCAATTCCCTTGGCCCAGGAAACATGCTCAAGCAACAGTGCAGTCAGCCCAGTTCATCACAGAGCACCCTCACACTGCCTGGAGAGGGTCTGGAATGCCAATGCCGGATAGGTCCACGCACAGTGCAAACTGCCAGAACTGTTTTTTCACTGTGCTCTACAAAAGTATATTTAGTATTTTTCTCATCTTATCTTATATTTATATTTAATATAAGCTGACTGAAAGTACTTCAAGCTGTAGCATTGTGCTAATGGTCCTAGTCAATCTTGGAAGGCTACCCAAAACAGCACAAGCCTTATTTTCTTGGGTCCCAACCCTTGCTGGGACTCCATCTGATTGTATAGAAGACATCCTTACAGAACTGCTGTAAATTCAGGGCAAAACGAAGGGGAGTTGACCACAGCAGTAACTAAAGCATGACAGACATCTCTCTCTCTGGTACCATTTCTTCCTGAGCACCCACAAACAAGCAGCTGCACCGTAGGAGACAACATGCAAAGAATTTTAGTGCTTTTAAAGCTGTTCCTGACCAAGGTTGAACATGAAGGCGGTTTTCTTGTGAAGCAAAACTGCACAATGAAACACTGTGAAATAGCATTAAGTGGGGAGCAGTTTGGCGTTTGAAAGTACAGTGAAATGAAGGTAAACAAAAATAATTCCATTGCAGAATTCCTTTAGTACAAGATGTGTGCCCTATAGATCTTCTTCCTCCTCTCTCCAGGGTTGATGCAACTGGGTAATGTGCAAAATCCACCTTTTAAACAACACAAATACATCTAGAATTTCCACCCAAAGAAATTAACTGCTGCTGTTCTACTATTCCTATAAAGCAACTGGCATCTAGAAGGCCAAGTTGCATGGGTATCTCTGCACCACCAGGCACTCTTCATGTGTTCCTCTCCTGCAGGAATCTGGTGGGCAATGAATGCATAGGAACATGAAAAAGCTTTGTTTTTGAACAAAACATTTGTGCTGAAAATATTGGAAAGGCAGATGCCAACAGAAAAGAGTTGGTTCATGTTCTTCTTGTAACTATTTGCTTTGGATATCCACCCAAATAATTTTTGCAAATAAATGTAAACAAATGACACTGAAAGGTCTAATGTGAGATAAATAATTAAGAATATTTAATGCCTCAGTATTTAAACATAATAGGAAATAAAAATTCCAAGCTTCCCACATGATCACGTGGCACAAACCAGTCATTTAACTGATGCTGATTCACATCTCTGGCCTAATGTATGAGGAATGAACTTAAGTTGAGAATACATGAAATCTATTCTGAGAATATAAAGTCCTGTGATAAAAATTCTAAATGCTGAAATATACAACTGTAAGTTCAATTCAGCCATGCAAAACCAAATAGGATGTAATCTCCAGGCTAAACTGAAAACTCGACAATTTTAAATGGCAAATATTATGAGAACTTTAAAAAAAAACAAACAAAAGACCAAATAATAAAGAAAAGTCCCTACACCACTTTGAAATACAATTTCTGATGGTTTTAAATAGGTGTAAGCAGTCCATACTCTTGCTGTATTATTTCCTCAGGTGGTTTACGGCCAGAAGAAGGGGCTGAATTTGATTATGACACTGGTGCTGGACATCACAGGTACAAAACTTCAATAGAACTGGAATTACACACAGACCATTTGAGAAAAGTGAGCTGGAGGAGCATAATCCTTCAAAAAGGCAGAAGAAGGAATCACTGCTTTTCCTTGAGTGGGCTCTGGGAATCTCTGTTTAACAAAGACCAAAGAGCCCTGGGGAAAGGACCACTTAAGATAGAAACAGGACATAAAGCTAGGGTATGTTTGAACAGCTCAGCCTCTCCTGTAAGTTTTTTGCTTTGTTTTGCCATGTCATTGAGGCTAAAGAACCTAAACAAAATGACAGAATACTGCCAGAGGCACAGGGGACATTCCTGAGAAAAATCAGACTCATACTTTTTGGGAGAGACCACTTGAAGATGCTGGGTTTGCACACAAGTTCTCAACTAGCATTCAGAAAAAGGGTACATTGAAGCTTGATTCTCACTGGGCTGTTACCATTTCCTCTGAAAAGAAAAAAAATAGAAGAAATAAAAGTATCCATTAAGGACTGAAACCCTCTAGCTCAGACCTCAATAAAAATGTGAAGATAGGTGTAAGATGAGAAGAAATTTCAGTTCACATGTGAGTATCTTACAAACAAAGCAAAGGAAGCATTAATGGATCTAAGAAAGGCAACAATTTCCTCACTCGGGTCTACTGCAAGCTAAATCTCTCAATGGTCTCTTAAGGAACAGCCAATATATGCTTGAATGAGCTTAATTATTTTTTACTATAAATGAACACACATCCTTTAGAAACGTGAAGACAGGTTTAAGAGAATGCAAACATTCTTCCCATCCTTGGGCATTTAACTGGTAATTCCAGCAAGCTTTGATTCCTCTGGCATCCAAAAACCTTAACTCTTCCCAGTCTAGCACAGCTGGCTGGGCATCACTGCTCCAAATGAGCAAAGCAGAGAAGGTGCATCAAGATGCCCCCACAGGGAGTCTCTGAACAGCTCAATGTATAGAAAAAGAACATTTGCAAGACGAATTCCAATAAAGCTGCCACAGCTATGGGTTGGAAACATTAGCACAGGGCATGAAATCATCCACAAAGCAGCTAGGAAACCACTGATAAATACAGTTTGTTCATGTAATTTCATAACCTAATTTGTTTTTAATACTCAAACAACCTAGAACAGCTCCAGATAAACTAATTTAATCAAGTCCAAATGTTTTCGTTTAATCAAAACAATGTGTAACAAAACAAATTCCAAGCACCCAAATCCTCCTAATCCTTAAAAAATAGCCCATGCTTACCCAAACAAGCCCTTAGGATGGAAGGAAACTCCCTTCCTGTAACCAGTGCTAGAGAAAATGAAGATGGGTTTTGAAATGTTCCTCATCAGACTCTCCAAATTCCTTTTCTTTTACACCTCAGGGAACATATGAGTTTCCCTCAGCACTCTTAGCCTTTTCTACTTACATGCTATCAACAATTCAAACATAAGCACTATTCAATCACACCAATAGGCTTGCCAAGGAAAACCTTGAACTGCTCATTTAGATTACAGTATTTCCACTGGATGCATCACAAAGAGCAGATTAATTTTGTCTCCAAGTACTATAGTTATCCAGCATTACTACATGCCCCCCAGCTGTTTGGGCATCTTTCGTCCACCCTGCTACTAAGCACACAGAAAGCACAGGGACTCATACACAGACCTACTGAACACAAACTGTCACACCGCCATATGCAACGTTCTGACAACACAGTGCCCTGAAATGCCACAAGTTTTAGGTAGACGTTTAAACCCAGAGGTGCCACATATCAATCTGTACAATTGCCCTAAACTTATTTTTACTTTCTAATTGCAGAAACTCTTACAGTAACTCACAAAAGGCACAGAGGTATGAACTGCAGTAGTGATGTTAACCCTCTGGTTTAGACTCTTACCTACTTTTTTCCCCCCTTTTTTTTCTTAACTTGTGGTACCTCAACTTTCTAGCTAATTCATCCTAAGATCTTTTCAGATTTCTGATTGCAATTCAGTGGTGTTATGTAAAGAAGTTGCAAGTTAAAAACAAAGTGATTATTTGGTTACATTAGTAGTGTTAATCTTGATACCACAAACTTGTGCTTTGGGATGCAAAGGGAGGAAAGAAAATCTTTAAGCTGCCTTAAAAGTATAATACCTCTGCATTCACCTCTGAATTTATCCTAATGTTTGTATTATGACAACTTTTAATATAAACATTCTATTGCAATGACAAAAAGCAATTTAAAAAAGTAGATCTGATAGCAAGAACTCCAACACCAGATGTAAGAATGAATTTTTACTGCTCTGAAAACACTGAAACATCTGAAACACCTCTGTAACACCACTAAAAACAGTGAAATGATGCCCTGCTCCGGTGACTGGCATGGTTACATGGTCATGATAGTGAAGGCACTTGGGATGTTTCTTCTGGAAAGAAGTAAAATCTGCAACACTGCAGGGAAAATATTTAGAACAGGAACCTAGCTCAAACATAACTGTATGGTAAAAAAATACAGAGCTACTAAATTGAGCTCTCAGCTACTGCAAATTAACATGGTTACTGACTTCCTTAGAATTTGACTTTTATTTTTAAACTGTTATTACCAACAGATCTTTAAAAAAAGTAAGGCAACCACACTTGGCTCTTAAATAATGCTATTTAACCATATAAGCAAACCAAATTACTGCCAAAATAAGCAAGTTTTGTGCTGCTGTTCCAGTTTGGATCATGCACGTTTTTTGGAGCTAATGAAGGCTACACTGCCAACTATGGAACATCCTGATACTGAAATCTGGGGAGCAACTTCAGGTCATAAAGGACAAGTCTGCAATATGTTATGGAAAAATATACATTTTTGAGTGAGCATCATGAAGAGCAAGAAATCCAGAATGAACATGCACTAGATAATTTCACTGTACTACTCATCTATCTTCCTCAGTTTTAAACTCACTACTTTAAAACAGCTCAGGAAGAAAAGTTGGATGTTGACAACTTGAAGATGCGTACACTAAGTAAACCAAGAGACATCCAATATGTCCCCAGTATTGGGGATTTATTCATCTCTAATTGTGGGTATTTTATTCATCTATCATTGTGGGTCCCAATGAGATTGGAGTCATATCATATCACATCTTTCCAAACTCATGTGATAAGCCACCTATTCTCAGATGGGTCAAATGCAACATAGGCCTCTTGTGTAGGTGCCTGACATGATCACTTTCTGATCAATAGCTGTCAATAAAACTCTCATTGTTACAGTCTGGAAAGAACTGGATGAAAAGGATGGATGAAAAACATTCTTGGAATATTAAAATGCTATCTGAAAAATACAATGTATGCTGTGGCATGGAAAATGGCCTAAAGCTGTGCTTACTCAATATAGAAAGGATATAGCAAAAATTATGGTAGCTGCAAAATGATTGACAGGAGAATTCTCACTAACAGGCACGATGCTTAGCCAGTATTTGCTAACTCTGCTTCTAACAATCTCAATATCTGAGATGATTCAGACATTATTTTGGGAGGCAAGGAGACAAAGTGCTAAGGAGTCATCTGAGTCACTCCTACACTAGTCATAGGTGGCAAATGTAATGACTTTATTAGACATCACCCTGATATATAAAGTATATCACAACAGTTGGGCTTAGTATAGTCAGTATATTCAGAAGAAAAACAAACACCCACCAGTTACTATTTATCAGGAATTAATGCCTTACAAATGGCCAGGGTCAGACCTTTGAGAATGATGGATGCTAACACATACAAAAAAATCTACTCCAGAAATTTCTTTGGATTTCTAGTGTATTGATATTTGTTTTCCTCAGAAGCAAAGTAACTAGAAAAAGCTGGCTTTGGAGGGGTAATAAATTAGCATCCTTGCTTAAAACTTTAAAAAAGTGTGCTGCAGTATAAAAACTTTAGAGGTATCAATTTAAGCAGTGCTGAATAACTTCTTCGTTGCCATTGTCAAAGTAGGAATAGTGACTCAACATCCACAGTGTGCACAAATGAAAACTACCCTTCCTAGGGTTCCTAGTGTTTTTAAGACTTACCCTTCTGTATAGAGTTTTGTGTGCCTAAGCATGTGTAATACCAACATGCATTAGTTAATGTTGCTGAAACATACCCATTTTCAATAGAACAAGAATACAACAGATGGACTGGTCAAAACAAAGAGTGAGCATCTTTATTGCTACAGGATCCTTCCGGACTATACTCTTCCCTTCAGATGCCAGCTTTAAGGACATCAGGATCAATGACTAATTTGACATAATGACATTATTTGACATAATGTCACTGCTACTGTTACAATCGGAAGAAGTCAGTGAACTGATTCTCTGCCGTGACACATATTGTACTACTAGGCTATTTCCAAAAAACCCACTGGACTCTGGCATGGTGTAACAGCCAGTAGCATAATGCAGGGAAAAGAGCCAGACACCTCTTGATTACCACTAGACAAAACAGCAACATGTTCTGAGAAACACTGGGCATGCTTCTGTTATGCAAAGGCTCTGAAGACCACAGAAGTAGTAAAGCTGACACCGGCCAGGGACATCAGCATCCTTACAATTTCTGGCAACTGAATAATAGATATTTAAGCTGATGAGCTGGCTTCAGCTGGGGTAGAGTTAATTTTCTTCACAGTGGCTGGTACAGGGCTATGTTTTGGTTTGCACTGATCACAGTGTTGATAATGTAGAGATGTGGTTATTGCTGAGCAAAGCTTACACAGAGACAAGGCCTCTTCCCCTTTGTGCACTTCCACACTATCAAAGAGGCTGGGGATGCATGGGAAATTGAGAGGAG
>VWZN01021544.1:31888-54564 GCA_013396955.1 Regulus satrapa | reverse complement strand
TGATGGAATTTTGAATTTAGCATATACAAGTAAAGATCTATGACCCACTGAAGTAGAAAATTGGGCAAACACAAACTAGAATTAGATTATGAATGTAAATATCAAGTAATTTTAATCCTTGTTAATACATTTCATCATTGTGTTAAGATTGTTGCATTGTCTTGAAAATATGTCAATATAGATAAGGGTTTTTACTCAATTTGCCATCAGTGTTGCAAAACAAGAACTAATTTGTGCAACATTATTTGGCTTATATTCTATGAGTCTTTTAAGGAGATGAACTGTAGAAATATAAAGTATGACTATTTCTTCATGTATTGTTTGTGCTTCAGATTTATGGATAATCTGCAAACTGAGGTTCTAGAGATAGAATTCCTTTCCTACTCTAATGGGATGAACACCATCAGTGAGGAAGACTTTGCCCATATTCTCTTGAGGTATACAAATGTGGAAAATACATCAAGTTACTTGGAAAACATGCGTTGCAGTATTCCTGAAGAAAAGGTAATTGTTTAGCAGTAGACCACAGCATGCAGTTCCAGTGTCATTAAGATGAAAACATAGCTTTGTTGGACTGAATTACTTAGCACCGGGATTCTATTCTGATCATAAACTGTGTGCATGGTTTTTCAGGTTACTTGCTGAATAAAAAGTAGAAGAGTGTAGAATTATTTTAGTGTAGAATTATATTCCATAGGACTTAGCTCATGGTAATGTTGAAGTTTAGATACAACATAACAGATAGAACAGGTTAAATTGCAAAAGCCATAAGACCTTAAAAAGAAAAAATTGCTAGAAATTAATTATTAAAAAAACCTTCCTTCCTTCCGTCCTTCCTTCCTTCCTTCCTTCCTNGTAGATAGTCCTCAATTTGTTTAAGAACAAATATGTCATCAGAAGGTGTACCTGAGAGAAAAGTAGTAGCAACTATGCATCAGTGATAATCTATAGGATAACATTTAAAGTAGCCTTTCCAACAATGGGTGTTTTGGATATACTTCTGTTTGTGTTTACAGAAGATCAGATTAATCTGTCCTAGAAATCCAACTCTTTCAATAGCTATATCCTTTAAGAGCATTGACAGCAAAGCTTGCAAAGAAGAGTAATAAATCAGTTTGAACAGTTTGTTTGGGTTTTGTTTTTATTTGAGAAATGACATTGTAATTTCAGTCTTCACAGTAAGTAAGATCAGTCAACTGACCTGATAAAAGCACACTACAAAAATCAACAGTTTTCTATTCAGGTATCTGGATTACCTGATTCTTCCTATGGTTGTACAGCAGTTAGGGCCACACCGTGTGTTAAATATAGCTGGGAAAGCAGGGCTGTCTCTTCTGACCAGATTAGGTGTCAGATGAAGTGGTAAGGATCAGAGTTCCTGCTTAGTCACCCTTTCTAAGTTCCTGGTCTAAGCACTGAGGTGCTCAGATCAAACTGCTATGAAAGGTCTGTGCCACTTTCAAGATTCAGAGCCAAGGCAGTATAACGGAACTGCTATAACTGCATGGTCCCAGGTGGAAATCTTAAAAAAAACCCACTCACTTTGGGTCTTGTATAGAAATAATAATGTAAGTATCATTTTTTAAAAAAACCTGAAAAATAATGACAGTTGTAGTTGTAGAGAAATACTTTGAATGTCAAAGGTAAAGTTAAGTAAATATACAGACTCTTTTGAGCACAAGGTAGGCTTTGAAGTTCATCTCTAAGTCTTACCGTGTCATAAGCAAGTACCACTGTAGTTTCCTCTTCTTGGTCTCTGGTGAGTCCATCAGGTAAAGAAAACTGCCATATAGAAAGCTTTGTCACTCAGTTAAAAATTTGGTTTTGTGCTCTGTTCTGGGAATGTCCTGGTACTGGACCGGGTGCCATATATCCATATGTTATATGCTATACCTCCATTAAGTGAAACAAGACATTGCTGTTTTTCATAACTTTGTAGCATTGGCTTGGTAAATGTGCTGTCACTACATCTTTTATGCTGGCCACCGGCTTTTAAGAATAGGACTTTGCCTCTTACTGCCACGGAGGTGTTGTTTGTATGTTGTTCAAATGTTGTCACATTTTTTGACTCTTGTCATAAAACTATAATTTGAAAATTATAAAATTTTCTCTTTTTTTTTCATGATAGTGATATGCTGCAATACTAATGCTACCAAAGGATTCCACTTAGAAGAAAAATTAGTTGAGTCTGTAAAGTAATAGGGCCATACTCTCACAGATGGCAATGTTAATCTTTCGTGGCGCTGTACGAAGAAGCCCCTAAAGCAGCGTGATGATCTTTTGTCATATTGTAATCATGTTAAAATGTTCAACTGGCATGCTGCCTGCTCACAGGATGTTTTCCTCCTTTTACTAACTAGATGCCAAGCAGTGATTCATGTAAGCTGGCATCATGAATTACTACGGATATCAGCTCCTGAAGAAAGTCTGTGCATTTTTAGCAGCATTGGCACATTAATTTGAATTTACTTTGCTGTAGTAAAATATACATCTGTCCATATAAATAAAAAAGTTAGCTTCATTTTTTGGACATGTTTTAACCCCAGGCATTGACCAAGCCCCACCCAGCCATTTGTTTACCACCCTCCCCTGTCCCCTGCCCCCCAACAGGATCAGGGAGTCAATTGGAAGCTTAAATGCCAGAAAACCTGAGGGATGAGAAAGAGATAGTATTAGGAAAAGCAAAATTCATGCATACAAACAAGATTTTTGCAGTAGCCTGACCTCTTAGATGTATCTTTTGCATTCAGAATTTTTACAAACTGGTGCATATTAAGGATTTGTGAACCTAAAATGTCAGCTCAAAACTTTGGTGGATGTTTTCTACAATTGCTGTTTTGCCATAGTACCTGAGGCTTCTAGCTGGGAAATAAGGTTTCACTGATCTAGGAATTTCACAAATGCGTGGCACAGTTGTTCCAGTTCCATAGAGATTTCAGTCTAAACACAGTGGAAGAGCTATAACTTGGACACATAAACTAATAGTGTCAAATGCAATGAAACAAAACATAAGTATTAGTAATATTAAATCAAATTTTAAGATAAAAATTTAAATAAGAAGGTGGTTCTACTTGTGTATATGAGAGTTTCTTATCAGTTGTGAAGGATCTGCTTGTTGAGAAAAGTCATTCATGATGGAGATGGACAGGCCAAACTCTCCAGAGCTTATAAATCTTAGCTAGTGATTAGCTAGTATCACTTAAGCAGGGGTTTACATCTCAAGTGTGTGGAGACCTATTAAATTCTTCAATTACAACAATATTATGCTGCTCTCCACATTTTCCACGGTCCTTGCTGTTTCTTATGGGTTAGCATCCAACCTCTGCCATCTTCTCTGGCACAAACCTATATTTGCATGTTTTCTCTGTTCCACCATGCTATAAGGACTATGTATATGTTTGAGGACAGACATAGATCAATGTTTCAGTTTAAATAGAAAGGCTCACAGGTCTTACTATTGCCTTCAAGTATATTTTCAGACACGAGTACTTAAATAGGATAAAAGAATAAAAGAAAATGGAAAAGTAATCAGAAATTGTTGTTAAAGGAGTCCAGGGAGATCAAGGTTTGACAAAGAATGCCATTCCATGTTCAGAATGGCTGAGACCAATGGGAATTTGATATAGACAATGGTCCTGGCTTAGTTCAAAGTCTCATGTTCTAGTCTCTTTCAGAACTGATTTAGAGATAGTTTATCAGATCTCTGGATCACTAAGATGAGAGAAGAAAAGAAAAAATATTACAAAGAATAAAGATAAACTCTTTAGCAAGAATACTTCCAGTGAAACTTTCAAAGATATTCTAAAGTCTGGTCAAAATGCAATTGATTTTTAAAAAAGCTGGACAAGCCCTGCAGTACTTGCAAACCATCAGCTGAGGAAACTCAGGTGTCTAAATGTGGATATGTAAAAATTACACCCTAAAGTGCAGGTCTAAGGCAGATCATAACATATATTTATTAATCCATTCAGTGTATTTATATGAGCATATACACTCATATATATAATAGTTGTTTGCAGGTTTTCAGTTGTAAACACTTCAGTGTTCATCCAAACCTAGGCTTTTTATTCTCAGTATTGCCTATTGTATTGCAATAATTCTGGAATTCTTTAAAATTGTGCTCACCAATGGAACAGTATTTTTGACTGCTCTGGTAAGAATTTTTGCAGTCACAGAGAGGAAAGACAAAGTGCCTTCCTCAAGAAACTCCAGTTCTCTACTTTATTGACTTTTACTACAAATCCCTTTTTTTTAATCGCTGTGGTATCTGTTCTTAAAGGAAGTAGACATATATATAATTGCAAGGTTTGTTTATTCAGTTGTTATTGCTGCTGATAATTCTTACAGTGCAAATTGTTCTCCTGGATTTTAGGGTATCACATTTGAAGAATTTAGATCATTTTTTCAATTCTTGAACAATCTAGAAGACTTTACAATTGCAATGCAAATGTATAATTTTGCAAGTCGTTCCATAGGTCAAGGTAAGTATCTGTATTTTTATAAAGATCCATTGATATCCATATAGAACTGCTGACAATGATGCAAACATGTTTTCTATTTCCTAGTTTGTAGTTTTAATGTTTCCAGTGAAAGGCTAAAAATGCTAGGACTCCAGCTTTGACAGGAAAAGGCTTGGTTATATCATAAGAGATACCATGTCAAATCATATAAGTGGTGGACAAGCTGAATGCAGAATAGTTGTCCATCAAATCCTACAATACAGGAGTTAAGAGGCACTTGATGACACCAGTGAGAGATCAGATTAAAGCAAACAAAAGCATTTCTTTACACAGTGAGCATCTGAAACTTCATCTTCTGCAAAGGCTGTAGAAAGAAACAGTGTCAGAAGGAGACACCAAAGAGAGATCAGAGATCTGTCTAAAGACAGATTTTTAACAAATCAGCAAGTGGCTACTGAAAGAACTAGGCATGTACCTCCTAAAATCCTTAATAAAACAGTTGTGGTGCTTGGGGAACACAAGGTGAGTGATTTGCAAAATGGTCAGACTTGTGTGCTCTCCTCAAGTAGCCTCTTCATGGGGCTGACCCTGTAACACCAGCATGGTCGTACCTCATGTGGCCTTACTAAGGGATTGTATCATTTTCTCTGTGCTCTATTTCTTGGGTTCTATTTGTGTCAAATAAGTAAATGCCACATATGTAACATGGGTTTAATTATTATATGATTTTCTAATTTTGTTATTGCACATATCCATAGTATATGGACTGCTACCTTTTTTGTAAAATAAGTGGCAACAAATAAGCAGTGTCATTTTATATCAGTTAAGATCTCCTTGGTTTAGAACTGTGGAATTCAGTCCTAATTCTCACTTTTTCATATTTTTGAGTATTTAAATGTGAAAACTCAAGTTAAAAGTTTACTTATGTTTCATAATAGGCTGTTTACAAAGTACCCTTAAATTTGCCTTTTTAAAATTGTTTTTTCTGGTGTTCTTATGCAGATGAATTCAAGCGTGCTGTCTATGTAGCCACAGGTGTGAAGCTCTCAGCACATCTGGTGAACACAGTGTTCAAGATTTTTGATGTCGACAGAGATGACCAGTTGAGTTATAAAGAATTTATTGGCATTATGAAAGACAGACTCAACCGAGGGTTTAGGGTAAGGATTCTAATTTTTATAATTATCTTAGTTGACTTTGCTACTTACCACTCCTTTAGCATCTGTAGCACCTGTAGATTTCAAACCAGCAGTGCTTATGTTTAAAGATATATATTTCATGGCATACAATTTATGACATACATTTTAAGACATACATTTTCAAACATACATTTATAGAAATACTGAAGCAATCTGTAAGGTAAAATCCTTCTTAAATTCTTGATTTTTTTCTTAGAAAACAATACTTAGAGGATGTGATATACCTTTATAATGTGCAAACCAAATAGGAGATGAGAAATCCCCTGTATACTATTATTTCTTCTGTATTGTTTAATGAATAGATTAGCATTAAGAATTTTAACAACAGCAGCAATTATGTCTGTACTGCTTGCAGAGAAAAGAGAATTCATCTCTCTCAAGCTCAAGAAGTTTAGTTAAAGGTCAACTCTTCTAAAACATTATATAAAATACCAAGTGCTCAAAATGATGGTTGGAAAGAGTTGCAGCAGAGGGTAGTTTTAATTTTCAAATAAAAACCAGTGAAGTCGTGCTTAACAGTGCTGTGTTCTAGTTCAGAGCTGATTTTAATCATTTAACCCTGTATCTAATATTCAATTATAATAAGCTAGAGGGCAGAAAATTACTTGCAATCTTCTTTTTTTATTCATATGACAGGTGTTACCATTTTTAACTAAATGCAAAATGGTGTTCCAATTAATAACCTTATTGCTTAGATGTAAATCTTAAACGGTACTATGGTTCCTAAAGTCACATTTCCATATGTTATTTCTGTAATTTTAGTTAATTTTAGTTAGCTTCCTAAATTTAATTTTAGAACTTTCTGTGAAGTGGTGTTGAGTCTAATAGTTTACTTGTTATTTCTGTAATATTATGAGCAAACATAAAATGTGGATAACAACCACTGTATTTGTAACAAACTTATTTCCTTGTTGGTCCTCAATTCCTTTTATTATGGTGTGATAATGATGATTGTTTCAAAATTGTTTCAAGCTGTTCAGCTATATGTTTTAATTGTTTACTAATTGTAAATGTGCATTGTATGTTAATTTAACCAGCAAACAGTCTGCTTACCAAGTAATTTTTGTTCCTATTTCACAAAATGCATGACAGAAATCACATATAATTTTAAAAATCTATAATATCCAGCACTCTTCAGAATCTGTATCATCCAGACTATTCAGTCTTATGTATGTATCTTGTTTTTGCCAGGACCACTATAAAATATTCTAGTGAACTGTAAAAGAACTATAAAGCCTAGCCAATATTCAGAAGAATAACAGAGTCTTTCATAAATTATAATTCTAATTTACCTTAAATACTAGACATCTCCTGGATTACAAAGGAGACAATTGTGATTTGGCCCTGTAATTCAGTTAAATACACTCTCTTCACTAATCAGTAGTATTCCAAGACAATTACAGTAGTAAACTGAGGAATTACAATTTCCAGTAAGTTTTCATGAGTGTCACGCAAACCAATTTTTTCCAAGAGTGAATAATAGTAAAAATTCTGCAAAAATTTTGCCTTAGTAAACACCCACCACCCACTGCAGTCTTGTTTTAGAATGAAAAGTATAAAATATCTACGAACCATTTTCCCAGAGCAAATTGATGGAAAGTGTCATTAATTGCTTCCTATTGTTTATATGTTAGAAGTTGCAGAGTATTTCATGTGTCCAAAACAAGTAAAACTCTGCCCTCTTGCTCCTACAGTGTGGAGGGCTCACATGTTGTCTTGTGCTGAATCAAAACTAACAAATTACTAACCTTTTCTTTAACAGTAACTGTGTTTTGAATCCATATGAAAATTCAGTTAGTTTCATTATAGAGATAAAAGATTGTAACAGCTTTGGCTTATTCAGTATTTTGCAGCAACATAGAAATCTTTGCTGTGAGAAATCTGTGCCCCCTTATGAAGTATAAATGCCTGATTTTAATGTTAAGTATCCCAGAATTAATGCCTGCCAATTAACATAGTATCTGATTATCTCTCTTAAAACATCCCAAAACAACTGTTTCAGTTAGGCCTATGATTTGAAATACAATTTTACAGTCAACGTCTTGTACTTAGCAATTCTACCTTTTAAAAAGTTTTTTCATTAATTATGTTTGCCCAGAATCTTGAGGCTATTAAAGGATTTGGCTCTGGGACCATATATTTTAGAAAAGGGCATTTTGTTTTTATGTAGTTAGACTAGAGTGCACCTGTTTAAGCCCAAAGATTCACACAAGTCCAATGAAAATGCAATTGGGTGATGTCAATCAGTATGTAGCAGGTTTGTCCTATTTAAAAGCTGAGCCTTGAACTTAAAAAACTTCAGGAGGGTCAGGTACTACTTCTTACAGGAACACAGTAACTGTTCATGTTAATAAAAATTTTAGATACGTTTCTGGAAAAATAAGGATTTTAAAGACTTCACCAAATGAAATTTCCCTTTTTCTGCAATTTTGTAGCAAAACCTGAAACCTTGTTTTCGTTTTGGTAGTTTGAAGCAAACACATATGTTAAGCTGCCATCAAGTGGTCAATCAGGGTATCGCCATAAACATATTAAAAATGTTCAGACATGAAAAGCTTTTCTTTTGCTTACCGTTTAGTTAAAATAATTATTTCCCTTTCCTTTTCAAATTTAAAAATATATAAGAAGATTCCATTTCCTTCAAAAATCCCATTTTTAAACTGGAAGACTTGTAACTTAATGACTAAATTATAAACATTTTGTATAACACATACTGTATTGTATCTCCTAGCTATTTGTCAATGAAAGCCATTTTTTTTTTGTATTTTCATGATACTGTTGTCTTATGCTTACCCCTGGCTGCCTTCACGTGTTGTCTGCATCTGCACACTTCTCCATCTTCTGCTCCACAGGGCTACAAACCTATACAGAGGTATACTACTTTCAAATCCTGCGTGAGGAAGGAGCTCTATAGCAGATAAATGACGGTATGTGTTAGCCACCAGTCTGAGTGTGCTGGCATGCCTGCAGGAATGGCTGAATGTTGAACTGTCACTGTTTTCTCTCCTGTTCCAAAACTCAGGAATAGGTTATATGACTGCAAGCTCAAGGAATCATGTGGTTTTGACTGAAGCAATAGAATTGTATCCTGGAGTTGGTAATGACTGACTCACAACATCACTGTTTTGTGAGCCAGCTGTGATTTTGTACTGTGTTTGAAATGAGGAAAAGCATTTTTTCATAGTTTCTGTTGCTGTTTTCTGTCTGTCCCATTACCTCTTTTTAAATAATTTCTCAGGTACCTATAGGTAATAAGTATTTACCAAGGAAGATTGTAGAGGCAGGTTTTTCTGACTTTTAGTGATTTGATTCTACTTTGATTTATACTGCTACATTCTTGAAAGCAGTCATGTACTTTTGGCTCAATTAATGCTGTACCAGCAGTATTGAAAAATCAGCACTGTGTCCACACATGATCACTATGGCCGTTTTCACATATCCCCTACACAAACATCCATTCATACAGTTCAATTGTATTGTGGATTTAATTGTGAAAACCAGGGTGTGCATATTCTGTAGCTGTACTGTGAAATACTTAATATTGTATTATACATAGAAATAATACAGCAATTGTGACTGTTTGTCGCACAGGGGACATAGACACTGCGTTAGTAAACATTTCTCCTCTTACATAAGGAACATATATTTGCAATTTAAGGGTTTTCCCCGTTTCTATGTCAAGGCTTTGCAGGATGTGGCTTTGTTGGCTCCCAGATGTGATTTTTACAGAGGGGAGGAGCAAATAGATGTCCACCATGACAATGACAAGCAAGGCCCTATGGCCAGTGGCCTGCCCTGAGTGACCCTGTGAGGGGTCATCACATCTCATGCTCCTGAGCCAGGAGGGTTTGATTGTCACCCCCCCTGCTGTTTTTAGTTCTGAGACACAGTATTAAGCTGAGGTTATTTTTATTCAGTACTATACCCTTATACTGAAGCATTGTACTAATACGTGAGGGACAAAAGACGAAATTTGATCTCAGAAAAGCATCTGGTTTCTATGCCTAACTAATGGGAAGGGTAAATGACTGATAAAGTAGTTTAAACAGTATTTTAGTGATCTAAGTCACTAGTCTCATGAGGGGAAGCCATGGCTTTAGTTTAATCTTTCTTAGGTAACTTTTTAATCTTTGAAACTTTTGACTCGCAAAGCTTCCTTTTTTTCTTATGTTTTTTTTTTAATCGTTATTAGGAGTACTATGTGTTTTTGTCAAAACCCATGTTGTAGTTTCATGTTAAGTATTACTTAAACTGTAAACTTTTCAAGATGTGGAACAGCTCTTACAGGAAATGGGAAAAATGCTACACAGACATGATGCTTCCCTAATAATTTCAGTGAAGGGTATGTGACCAAGTGGAAGAAAATGCAGTAACACAAAGAAATCCAGTATCTAATCAACAAACCTAATACAGTTATCGTGGTGACAGAAAGAGAGACTGTGGTAAAAGCATCAAGTATATATACATCAACACCTTGTCAGATCTAAATTCAGGCACTAAATTAATTAATTCATATGATGAGATGATGTAAACTGGGAAAAAATGTCCCATGGAGAATTATAAAAGGAGATGTTGTTCATTCTGTATAAAGTCATTCTCAAAAAAAAAAAAATTTAATTATAGTACATCTATGCTACCCATTTGGAGACAGAAGAAACCAGGTTAGTTTTCAGGGCATGGGGTTGACTACAGGAAACCTCACTGACTTAATGTAAAGGCCACCTAGTTATTTACCCTGCTCTTCTTCCCACCTGGAGCTCCTTGATGTAACAAAAATTCTTCTTGTACCCAAGCTTACTTGAGTAGGTCTGTATCATATACCTGTTGCCTGTGCACTGAAGAATACAATGTAAGCCTTGTATATATAAATTTCTCTCTTCCCTGCTGACATATTAGTTTGCTACTGCTCTTCACTTGAGCAAATTCTTGTCTCTTATCACGAGTCAGAATCACATAAATGTGGTCAGAAAAGACCCCTGAGATCAAGCCCAGACATTACAGTGACATAACCAGTTGGCTGTCAAGTTCCTTTTTGTGCAAAACATTGCATAACTCATTTCTTCAGATCTGTTGTAAATTTCTACTAATGGAAATGGAAATTTTGGCAAAAGTATTGTTGAGTAGAACAGAGATAGTTCTGTCTTTGCCATACATTGTGGAGTGAAAGTGGATTTATGTAATTCTAAAAATTGTTATTTTCCATTTCATTTATAATTTTAAAACATAGTAACAATGGAATTATTGGGGATTTGAAATTGAACAATTTCAATAGGTAATTAAATTATACTCTGATGTCCAAAGAAGCACATAAATGTACATGAAGTACAAAAATCAGCTGCAACTGCCTCCTGCAGTTAGGTGCAGTACAACTACTATTAATTTTACTTTTTTACAAATATAAATGTACAGTTAATTGTGCTTTGAAACATTGTGCTTTTCTATGGTAAATGTAGAACTCTGGTGAAGAAGATTAAGATACTTGGCATGCTTACTATAGATTATGCCCTACTTTGAATCTGCACTCTGAAAAGCGATAAACAGCACATTGTGCTGTATGTCACATATCTCTAAAATGCACTAATGCCATTACTCCACAGTGTAAAGAATGTTGTACCCTTATAATAAATAATGCAAATTTCTCCTTGGGGAACAACTGTACAAGCTGTGTGTGGTCCCTGCAGGGCACCCAGCCTGACTCGGCATTGGCAGGTACTCCTTTGCATACACTGCAGGAAGAACTGAAAAATCATGTTTGTAGAGAACTGCCTGACAGAGCACAGAGGAGAGCTCTGCTTTGAATGTCTTGTGGAAGGATTATCTAGGAAATTTCTAACAAAGAGCTTTCAAAGTTAATTTCCAAAGAGGAATGCTAGAGACCAATTTATGAAGGGATTCAAGTCCATCTGTTTACTGTTGCTAAACTATTCATATGCTGTAATAGATATTTAGGCTATTACTGTGATTTTATTAACTACTGAAGTATTGAAAGTAATTATTACATCACAAATTTAAATCTAAAAATTAATTTCTTTGTACTAGTAAATTTATGAGAATCTTAAGTTTGGTGGTTTTTTGTATTAAATTATCTGATTTCTAGATATATTGTGGGTTTTCATAATTTCTGATTAAAAGCTTTTAGGAAGTAATGGTTAATAGCTGAAAATAGTGCCTCGAGGCTGGGTGAGGAAGGAAATTTATTTTGAAAAAGACATGAAAAAACTGAAGCATAGATTTGGAACTTCATTTCCAGCCATTTCAACTATAAATTGCTGTCTTCTGTGAACACTTCATTCTGTCAAGTGAGATTAAATTATTTATGTAGTTAGTCTTTTAAAAGCTTGTAATTTCTATACTTTCCTAGTAGACAGCAGTTGAATACATCTAGTGTAAAAGAAAGCTTTAAAAAAAAATGAAAGAGGCTGTTGCTTACTGTTTGAAGAGACTTTTACTTACCTCTCCTCTAAAGCAGAGAGGTGAGAAGCATGTGATTAGGCTCAGCCTTGCTGACTCATCTTACAAAAGTAATTGGAAATTGCAGAACTTGGGCTTTTGATCCTAAACCTGACAAAGAAGCTTAAAAACATACCTGGATACAGTGGGAGGAGAATGTTCCAGTGAAACACAAAAGCATTGCAGAACGTGTGGACAAGCTGTTGCTTCTGCGGATTTGGTACACTGACAGTAGATACAACAACACTGCATACATTAAAAATAAGTAGATGAACAGACAGTGTATTTCAGCATTTCTTTTGATGACTTTCATGAACATTTCTCTAAACTTGTTTCATAAAATACAAAATAAACGCATATCTTAAAGCACAGTTTAATAAACTGAATATGCTTTTATTAAATAATGCTCTGCAATTTGCAAGTTATTCATTTTTTCATGAGATTGACTAAATATCAGCTAAATTATGCATTCATCTAAGTATGGTTTCTAATGTTTCATTTAACAGCTGCATCATATGTTACTGTGGATTAAATTGTGTTCTGAATACCTACAATTTCTTCATAAACTTTTATGCTTTTTAATTAAACAAGATGAGGGGTAAGAATAACTAGATGTGGGCATCAGTGTCTAGTGGTGGATTTTAAGGTACTGTGGTGTGGCATTTTCTTTGACATCTTCACTCAGTTCAACCAAAACAAGGTATTGGACAGTCCCACCATGTGCCCTCGTTTTAGCTAAGAGTGAGTTAATTTTCTTCCTAGTAGCTGCTGCAGTGCTGCGTTTTAAATACAGGATGAGAATACTATTGATGACACACTGGTTGCTATGAGCAGTGCTTACACAGAGTCAAGGACTTTTCAGCTCTTCACCCCACCCCACCTGCGAGGAGGCTGGGTGTGCCCAAGCAGTTGGGAGGGGACACAGCCAGGACAACTGACCCCAACTGGCCCAAGGGGTGTTACACACCCTGTGGCATATGCTCAGCATATTAACCAGGAGGAAAGGGGTTTCTTTCTCCAGTCGCTGGTTGCTGGAATTTTTGCTATCTCTCTCCATCTGTTTTATGAAAATAGACTTGTGGAGTTAGAACAGTGGAAGAAATAACAAGATCCAAAATTGAACTACAGTTTGGGATTAAGGTCATCTAATATAAATAATCTTTCATGTCATCTGCCCATATGGTAATTGGCTTTTGCCCATGTCTCAGTTTAATGAATATCAATTATTTTTTATGCTTTTTGTTTGGTATTATAGGTGAACTTTCTAGTACAGTGTCAATACAAAGAAGCAAGGAACAAAACTAGAGAGGGAGCAGGACATAGGTGAATAAACAGGAAATACTTTCTTGCACCTTTTAATATAAACAAGCTATTTGTTGAATGCTAACTGTGTGCTGTGAGGTGAGGATGCCTTTTGAATACTTCATCTACGTATGGACTTCTAACTCTCATTTTACAGAAGTAAATTTGATCTCTCATTTTAATATTAAAACATCTATCTAGTATGAATGAGTCTGAATAAAATTTAAAGTAGAATTAATTAATTTAGTGTATAGTATCTTTTATCCAATTGTATGTTTTTCACTTTTCACAGGAGACTCCAAAGTATGGTTGGAAGGAATATTACTCTTGTGTGATGACTGTAACCAGTGAGCATCTCAGAGATCTATGGAAGCAATTTCGGAGACGAGATATGCTGAGATAAAGGAAGAGAGCAGGATTATCTGCACTGGCTAGAATTATTTATTCCCATGAATTCTTAATGAAGAACAAACTAACCCAGATGAATGGTGAATCTTCCAGCTGCAGTACAAAACACAGGACTTCCACTTAGTGCAGCAACCATCAACTCTTAAAACTTCTTTTCAGTATGTATTTTATTTAATTGATGAACTAGCTATGCCATGTGAATGGGAGAAGCCTTCTTTTGTAAGGACATGTTTTGAATATTATTTTTTATTATTTTGAGATAAATTTGTCATTTAAAAGGAAACAAAAACAAGTCTTACACGTGGGCAGGAAGATGTTTGGCAGTGAAGAGAAACTGCCTGCATCAGCTTAGACTGTGAATTCATTTTCAGAAGAGCACTACTAAAAGTTTGTGCTAAACTGAAAATGAGACTACATTCAGTAGCATAATAATTACGTACAAGTTGAATGGACAGATTAAACTCCTGGAGGCTGTTATTTTACAAAGAGGAAAGCTGTTACGGTTAAAATGTGAATGATAGGTATTTACCTAGGAAAAGTACTGTATGAACTATAATGTTCAAGTTCTCCAAGTCTTATTATTATGTTTATGAATTTCTCCTTTAAAAATAGTACAGATTTTAAGATGTCTTATTAGCAGTGTGTCAAAGAAAGTCAAAATGTTCAAATTCATGTAACACACACTTTGTAATATTTATTATAAATTTTACTGCCATACACTGGTATGTTTCTGATAGAGTACAAATTCATGTGTTTCTTGTCAATAGTGCACTTCTGTGTGAAGTGGCACTGAGTAGAAATTATAGTTGTCTGATTTGCTACTCTAGAATGCCGTATCTGAAAACTAGATAAATAGCTTGTGTTTGTGTCAAACAAAAAAACAAAACAAAACATGAATGCATGCACAGTACGGACAACAATAAGTAATATTATTTGAATATTACTTGTTAGCTATTCAGCAACAGCATTTTTCCTTACTCCCTATTAACATTATTGTTAGGTATTAGGAATTAAATCCACACAAACAAGAACGCATATTTTTTACACCCTTCTTGAACAGGTTTACTGGACATTGAATAAATATGTATCTGTTTAGGAAAAGACTGTGCCTTGAAATAGTTCCAGCTGAATATACACATACTTAAACTAATATCAATAAACTGACATTGGAAGCAGAAATATTTGGTAGTCAGACAATCAAAACAGAACTAAAATAATGCTTTTAAATATCTTACTACTCCAAATCATGGAAGAAAACTTCTAAAAATTTTATTCAGTGCACATGTTGCTCAATTAGCATCTTATCTATTATGTGAATAGATATATGGTATCTGTGTAACAGTGCACCTAAATTTAGAAATGCTTCATTTATAGTAAGATGTATTTCTGGTAGAAAAATCAAAACAAAATGAGAAAGAAATTGGTTTTTTTTTAAGAAATTCCACACTGATAACTGTAGAAAAAATGTACTATGTGTGGCTTTTATCTGAAAGAAAAACCCCCAAAACCCAAGCCATTTCAGAAAACTATCAAAGGATGATACTTCAGTTAATGTTTCATGATAAATAAATTCAAAATTTCCACTTTGATGTCCTTAAATTATTGACAGCAAGAAATAAATCAAATAAATTTACATAAGGGTTCTTGAATTGACACAGCAGAACACAGATACACTGCAGTCCCTCTGATCATTTGGGGAATCAGCTGTATTCCATGTATCGTCTCGGTACGCAAAACTGCCTCACTGCTTCTTGTCAGCGTATGCAAAACCCAGTCTGCTACTTCCATGATGAAGGAAAAAGAAAATAGAAGAAAACATTGGGGGTCACTGAAGGGGTTCCCATCCTTCCTTTTCATTCATGACTGCCCACTCACAGTGATCCTCCCCTTGGAGGAAGCAGCATCATCATTTTGCTCCTCCACTGCCCTAGGCAATAGTGCACTTTGCTTTTATGGCTGGCTTGAGCCAATTTTAGCATTTTCTATATATTTCCTATCTATAGATACTTAATATAAAATAGAATGTGAAATTGTCAGATTAGTTTTTGGGACTATTTTTTCTTCATGTTCAATAATATTATTTAATATGAATATGATTATATACATATAATATTCTTGTTTATTTCAAAATAAATGCACTTGAAACTAATTTTCTTTGTCGTGTATATAATTCGTTCTTTTGTCATAATAATATTTTTTGGGGGTTTTTTGGGTTTGGGGTTTTTTTTTGGGGTAACATGAATGTGTAAGCACTTTGAATTAGAGGATCTCACCATCACAGAAAATAGACTTGTTTTTTCTTATTTTAGTCATCTGTTTAGATAATTTCGCCTTTCAGCCACAGAATTCTGCATAAAAGACCTGAAAATGCAAGGACAGGTGAAAGCAAGGCACAGTAATGGCACATGCCATCTGCTGTAGAGGCACCCCTCGGATAAGCAACAGTCACTGGGCTCAATAAAACCTTACTCAAAATCTGCAAAATTCCTGCAGCACAGAAGATCTGTATGCTGCAACTAAATTATGTGAAAAGCTGCGTAAATTAAGGCTTTATTTAAAACTGGCTCTTGTTCTCCTCAGTAAGTTGAGCAAACGTAATAATGCATTTACATATTCAGAGGATGCTGAGGAACTGCCCACAGATGTCCAGACCAGCTTGGATAAAATGAGAACTAGCAAACCTTCAGCTTTGTGTAGCCTTGTGATACTGACCAACTTTTGCCTGAGCTGTGATGAACTCCTAGCTCCTGGCAGAATATCCTGTAGTGCAGGCTGCTCCCTGATAACCTGCTGGTGGTTAAGATCCCAGTGGTAGTTTCCCTCCTTGCACATTTTAGCAGTAAGTGAATACAAACCCCTTCCACTGGAGATTCTTGCTTTGTATGACATAGAACGTTATCAGCCTGAATGGAAAAATAAAACCAAACTACTGAACAGTGACTTTCAGCGTTTTGTTAGTCACACTGCCTGGTTTCTGTAGTTATTTGATCTCTTATTATCCACCTAAATATCAGTATAAAAATGCATTGAAATAAAGGGGGAAAACTGATACAGAAATTTTTCACTTTGATGTAACATTGTGTGATACGGTGATCATTACCTAATGATGTCTTGCTCTCTTGTCCCACTGAGGATGGTTTCTAGGAAAAGAACTCCAGACTAATACTTCCAGAAGGAAAAAAAATCAAAGTATTCACTATTCAGAAATGGATCTTGAACTAATATGTAGCAATACCAAGTTTGAATTCCCTTAAAATCTAGCCAAAACTTTTATTAATATTTTCTAATATGTGTGGGGTCTGAATGTATTCTATTCTTCCCTATATTTGAGAATCCATTAAAGCATTTGGCACCCAAAACCTGTCAGCAGATAGTGCCCTTGGATATATTGCAATTTTTTCTTACACATACAATTTAATACGAGTGTGTGCTTAAATCTTGAATGGGTAATGTTAATTTTCACCACTACTTTGACTTACAAATTCCTCCCACAGATGAACATTATAATTAGCTAGTAGCATTCCATAAAAATACTAGTACCCACATGAAATTATTTTTATTAAAATACATAATTCTGCACATATAAATATTCATAGAAACAGCAATTTATTACTCATGGGGTTTTTTTAAACTCTAACCCTGATTCACAAGCTACAACCTAGATTCAAAAGAGTAGGACCCTGTAAAAATAAACTTTCAGGTATTCTAATCTCTGCAATAGAATACTGTGTCTGAAGTTAGTTACCTAGGCTTTACAAAAAATGTCCTTGCACTTGGAAACTGTGTGACAAAACCCACTACAAGGAGCAAAGCCTGGAATCCAGAAGTCTCTGCTGTTTTCAGGCAGATGCCCTAAGAGGCTGCTGAAGTAGTTGCTTTCTCTATGCTGTGGCTCCTGCAGCCTTTTTGTATCATTTCAGGAAGACAGTGGACAAACTACCAAAACTGACTTGCAGTCTGGCAGTTAAAACATTGGGAAGTGGAAAGAAAGAAAATGTGGCTGTTGGTGCATTTTGTGCAGAAATAGTCTGAGGATCCCCAGCAACAAAAAGCGTGAACATAGGCAGGTATTTCATTCCTGGAAAGGAGCCAAACCTAGATGTATGACCAAGGCATGGAGTGGCTTAAGTTGGTCAAGACATTTTAGGGCATAAGCTGTAAAAGTAAGTTTTAAACTACTCTGTCTGGAGGAAAGGGGGGAAAAAAAGAAAAAGGAGGTCATCAGATTGGTCATTTTAAATTTAGATGTCTGCTTTTGGAGTCAACCATTAAATCACATAACTTCTACTCCAAAGGGCAGAAAGCACTGGAATGTTGCACACACCATGGGATAAGGCTTCTCACACAGAGCTCTTGAAGGGTTTTCTACTGCAGGGGTTTTGATTTTTACCTAAGTAGAAACCTGCCTTAGGGCACTGTACAGATTGCCATTGCACAAGAACTAGTACTGATTGGAACTAGTTTAGCTTTTTCACATGTTTCTCACCTTAAGTGATAAAGGGAAAAGCAGCAAGGGAATGAAAATTCCCAGGTGAGTGCATCTGGGAAAAACACAACGCAATGAAAAAATTACCACTGAGAGTGACAGAAGAGTGGGTGGATAATAAGCCCATATAGGACTTGAAAAAACTTCCCTGAAGGCAGACTCTGACAAATACGGTATTGTATCAATACAGAGGTAGAAATCAAGAAATCTGAAGGAATTGGAAAGGAGCTAAATGTGCCTCTCCTGTGGAGAACCAGGAAAATTGCCACAAATATTTAAGAAATCATACAACAACAGTTAGATTTGGGTATCCAAACAGTTGCAAATAATTAAGTACCAAGGTGGGATGAGAGGGAGAGCAAGAAGTTGAACACATCTGGGCCGGCCCTTAATTAAAATACATTTGACAGCTAGCCTGAGACTTGGGAGGCTACTTAACTGCTTGTTTTCATGTAGCCAGGAGCGATGAACTATACACAGGTGGTCCCTAACTCCAGCTGGGATACAACATGCATTTTCCAGGTGATATTTTACACCAGAAATGTTGTGGAGAGATTTCTCTTCCTGTGTGTGGTAAGCGTGGTCCGACACCCAGAGAGAGAAGAAAGCAGCAAAGTCACTGTAGAGAAGGCCTGGGAATATCCCTGCAGGGATGCTGGTTCACCTAACGAGTGCTGTGTGCCTGTCAGTCTGTGTGAATTCCTGCTTCTAGCTGCTGCTCTGTGTATTGCACTTGTGTAAAGAGTAAATATGTGTTTTCCTGTCCTATTGTCCCTCCTCCTCTTGCTGCTCTGCAGAATACATGAGCCGTGGTGGAGGAGGAAGCATTCCATCTTACCAGATTGCTTACAGGGAGGAGCAGAACCCCCTAGACTTGCAAAGGAGTAGTTTTTAATTAGGACTGCATGCTAAGGGTGTCAAGACACCTTGTTTCAGAAAGAGGCACAGTTTTCACTTGCCATTCTGTATCTGAACCCAGCTGAGTCTACCTGTCAGAGCATATGGAAGGAGTCAGCGCCTGCTTCACTAATGTCATCTGATCAAGGACCTTATCAAGTGGAATGACAAAAGGGAGGAAGCCAAGCATAGAGATGTATAATGCGCTTGAGCAACACTCACAGGAACAACAACAGGGACAGCCCTGGGCAGCCAGAGTACTTGGTAAGGGTGTGTGGAGTGGCAGGATGCTTGTTTCAGAAGATCAGCTGCACAAGAACTTTGTCAAAATGCACTGAGCACCGAGCTGGACAGCTGGTGATTTGGGACCATGGAGAGGGTAAGAAGGTCTGGGATTTGGGCAGGGCTGTCAGACAACCTGGGAGGCCATGCCTTTACTTGGGGATCTGCAACAATGCATGTGCTTGTGAGAGTAGAGGAGAGGGAGGCGTGTGTATTTTCACTAGTGATCCTCAGCCCTGTCAGCCAAGGGGGAGAGGGACTTGGCTGCTTGTACTTGTGTGAGCCCTGCACAGAGGCACTGCTGAAGCTGCTTCTGGTTGAGCAGGAAAGCAGCAGCCACCTTCACCAGCCTGGGACAGAGACACTGGGTCCCCACACTGGGGTCCAGCAGGGAGGAGGATGCTCAGCCCCAGAGCTATGGGTGGTGACCCCTTCCTTTAACATCCCTTAGCACAACTGGGTACAGAGAATAGTCAGAAGTGGTAATGTTAGAAATACCCTGATGTATGCCAAGAGAGACACATTTTCAAAAATCTGCCAGCAGTAACTTGCATATAATAACTTGCCTGAGGGGGAAGCCTGAGTGGTACCACTCATGACAAGAATATTTTGTTTCAATTTGCCAAATACTCAAGCTGCCTCCTCAAACCCCAGCTTCCTTCAGCCCAGCTCCTGACAAGAAAATTACCTTCATTTCCTCTCTCTTTTTCTTGTGAACATTTCATATAAGCAGCAATAAACTGTGCCCCAAGTAACCTCTCTCACTGTAGAGACACAGCCCAAATACACTGATTTGGGAAACCTCTCCATTAATACCTAATGGCTTGAATTTACTTCTGCCCTAACACAATGCCTCTTTGAATATGCTTGCTCTTGAGTTCTTCTGCTGTTGCCTAAAATTTCTGCAGGTCATACCAGAGAGGGAGGAAGAGGAAGAAAGGCACAGAAGAAAGGGTCTCTCGTGACCCAGTGGGAGAGTGATGAGAATCATGGAAGGAATGGAAAGCAACTGTGGACATGAAGGACAGATAGAGAGCCCATGTTCATGGGGAAAAGACACAAGGACAGGAGAGAGGAATTCTTTACAGCTCTCTGACCAAAGGATGCTCCAAGGCAATTCAGAGTATTAGGGCAAGCTTTTTTGTTCCATCTAAATAAAAGTGAAGCTTGCCTGTTTATTTCACTAATTTTGAACCAGATAACCATGATTTTGGAGTTGTGGAAAAAGCATACACTGCAGTACTTTATTCATGTAATTACTAGCATATCAAATAAGAGAATTCTGATTACTATGAAAGTTCAGCAGCGAGCAGAGGGTGGTAGTGACCATGGATAAGGTAGAATGCTGTTCTGCACAAGCTCATTTCCATAAAAGGATAATGAACAGAAATTGTATTATATAATTTAAGGTCTTTGTAAAGACCACATCATCTTTTTAAACCCACACTTCTGGCAAACTGCCACCTCTCTATACGTACAACATTTTATAATAACTATGATTCCAAATAATAAATTGATCTGTTATAAAGTTTTCTCTAATACGTACTGCTTTTCCCTGGCATGCATTGTTAATAAGCCCCGTGTCACATACAACATTTTAAAGTGGTTTTACAGGAGAAATCTGTTCATAGCCCCTAAGACAATGCAAAACCTACTTCATCCTTACATACACAGCACCCAGCTGCAAACTGCTCAAGGTATAGACATGTCTCCCTGGAAACACACAACACAATAGATGCATTATCCTTGGTACCTGAGAGAGGTCACTGCCACGTACTTCCAAAGAAGTGCAAAAAACCATCAAATGAATTAAATTGCCTTCATTTATTTTAACTTTTGTCAGCAGAGCGTAGGGTTTGCCCTCAGGCAGTGGTAATCGTATTCCTTACACTTTTAAAATCTATGTTGGATAATCACAGATGTTTTTATTAAAACATAGTAAAGTCAAATCCTTAAAATGTTCTATTAAAATGCTTCCCTCAGTGATGACTTGCACAATTAATTAAGGTAAAATAAAATGCTTTTATTGTCTGCATCACGTTTTAGTCCCTTTACTCTTGTTTTGAGAAACAGCATGCAGGAATATAAAATCTAGTTTTTCAGCACCACTGACTGTATCTTTATCTTTTAATGTATAATATGTAATTCCCCATTATGCAGAATCTTTCCCTAAATTATTATGTTTCAATCTTTTGGTGGCATATTTCGTTCATTTCTCTACTGTAATAACCACACATTGAAGAGATGGTTTTGCTGAGCCCTTCAGAATGGTACACAAGTCCTTTTCCTGAATAGGCAAAGATGATTTATTGCCACAGGATACGTATTATTCCTCTCAATACATCATCCTGTGTTGGTCATTCACTTAGTTCACTGTGGCTAACTAGAATCACTCAGTGATTGTAACATGTTTGATCTTACAATAAAGAGGGGTGCATGATTTTGCATCACATAAAAACACTGCAACTATACGGTCAACTTCTTTTTCGGTGTCTCTTCAACAAACATACTGTAGCTGCTCCATTTCCTATTCTGGAACCTGCCAGCGCACACCTACTATTGGTTCTGTCTTATTTTCTTCAATACGTTTTTTTTTCTCGTCTCTTGCAGCCTTTTCCTCAATCAATGGCAGTTGTGTGCCTTACAGACAGTGATTACTTACCTTAATGTGTAGTCTCTTCTGTGAGATAGTAGACAAGGTTTTTTTCAAAGTCTGAACCCATTTTAATCAACCAGCTTACTTCCCACCTACTGCACCGCTGATGCTCTGAGTGACTCTAGCAGACTGCTGCAGAAATACTACACGCCGTGCTCAACATTTCCGATTTTGCAATGATAATTCGGCAACGACTAGGGCGCACAAAACGTAACGCGGGCTGGCTTTACTGTTACAGTTCACAAGTGTTTCATCACGGTGAGTAAAATGCAAAGCCTTTCGGGGAAGGGTGAGCCACCACAACCTTCCTCCTCCTTCCCCTGCACGAACAGCCACCAAAAGCCACAAGCCAACCACGCCCGGCCACCGTGGCCTCCCACCCGCCAGGTACCGCAAGCCCGCAACACTTGTTCCTTGCGCTCCGAAGCGTTATTTCCGAACCAGGCAGCGCTTTTTGCCCCCGGCTGCTCCGAAGCACCGGCAGGGCGGTGTTGCGCGCCGCCGTGCCCGTTCCGCAGCGGCTGGGAGGGAAGCGC
>VWZN01021544.1:21026-31665 GCA_013396955.1 Regulus satrapa | reverse complement strand
CTGCTGCCACGCCCGGACCGGGACCGGAGCCCGGACTGCACCCGGGGCCGCGCTGGGCTGGGCTGGGCTGGGCTGGGCTGGACCGGACCGGAGCCCCCCGCACCCCGGCTCCCTGGGCGGGCCGGGAAACATCCGCGCTGCCCGATATCCCCCGCGACCCGTCGCGGCTGGATTCCACTGCCAGAAGGAGGGAGCCGGGGAGGAACGGGGCTTTCCACCTGCGTGGAGGGCGCAGAGTGTGGCCGGTCCCTGGCACGGGGAGCGGGGCTGACTGTGCGGGTGGCTGAGCAGAGTTCGCTGTCCCTTCGGNGAAGGAGGGAGCCGGGGAGGAGCGGGGCTTTCCACCGGCGTGGAGTGCGCAGAGTGTGGCCGGTCCCTGGCACGGGGAGCGGGGCTGACTGTGCGGGTGGCTGAGCAGAGTTCGCTGTCCCTTCGGCAGACACACACACACACACACACACACACACACACACATATGTACAGAGCCATTTGAGGGCGGGCGTGGTAGCAGGAGTAGGTAACAGGAAATCCGCGAGTCTGCCTGTGCCACTCTTCGCTTGTCTAGAAAATGCCCGGCTGTCACAACTTCTTGGTCCATTCCTTGTCGTCGGCAGCCTGCCAGTACATTCGGAAGTCATCCTGACCACGCATCTTGGCACCTGCTCTTTAGCGTCAGGAGGATCGCTAATTACATACTGGAGGCTGGGTGTGATGCGAGAATTTGTGTGAATTAGAGTAGTCGAGCCAGAAGGATTTATTAAATGACCAGCTCACCGGCCTCCTTTGGTTTGGAGGGTTTGGGGCGGTTTTTTTGGTTTTTTGTTTGTTTGTTTGTTTGTTTTCCCTGATTTTGGTTATGTTACAGTGTATCTTGCAGAAAACCATTGAATCTGATTTTTAGAGGCTAATGTGTGGCATATTGATGTTTCGGTAATATCATAATAATGGCTCATAGGAATATGAATTAGCTGTACTTAGTTTTCATCTGTTCATGTTGAAAATCTGATCAGTCTAGTACCTAATTTTTGAGGTTTTAAAAATTGTATACAGAAAACAGATAGAATTTCTGTCCTATGAATGCTTGACTGAGTATTTGAGGGATTAAACAAAAAGTGATTGCCAGGCCTAGCGCCTCTGGTTTTTAGGGCAGTTTTGATCAAGTGTTGCTGTAGTTCTTATATTGGAGGTTAGGCATTTTGCCTTTTTTTTTTTCTTTGCTAACACCATTCAAATCTGTTAGTTTTAAACATATTTTTTTAATAAACTTGCTGTGCCCTCATGAGAAGAAGAACGAAGTTTCTACCTTCAGCACAAGGAAGTGAATTGTCTGCAGGGTTCTGCAAGTTAACTGAGCAAGCCTGGAAAGGAGAGCTGTAAGCTGACACGAGGATGGCAAGGATGTTCCAGGGAAAAGCCACTCTGTAGTTAATGTCCTAATGTACACAGCCTTGTGGTAGGTACAGTAGACTTGTTCTGGGCACTACTGCCTCAGTATTCTACTGTATTTTTTATTCTTCATAACTATATGGCAGAGGAAGATTGGATTTTAGCTTACCTGAAAACAGGCACCTCTTAAATGACACGCTTGAAACTTGCTTCAGACTAGAAACTGTGCTTCACTCATTCCTTGAGGGGAAGGAAGTGGAATCCTGGGGCTCAGCTAAAGCATCTTTTACTGAATTCCTTTCAATCTACAAGGGTGATTTTTTGTTTGTTTGTTTGTTTGCTTGTTTCCCACCCACCCCCACACCTTCCAGTGGGAGCTGGCTCACCATTTTTTTTTAAAATTCAGCATAATAGTCATCCACAATCTCCAGTAATTCCATCTTTTATCTATATCTGGATGTTTTCCCTCATTTTTGGCATATTAAAGTAAAATAAGCTTATGTCTTGTCTTACTAATGAATATTTAGTGTAAACAACAGAAGGAATAACTAACAACTCTGGGAATGAAAGCCAAGGGCAGGAAATAGACTGTGAGAATTTCAGTGCTTTGAAGCCAGCCTGTCTATTCAGTGCCTCTTTTATTCCTGCAGCACTGAATGCTAAAGAGGACGTATATAGCTGGGTTTTTTTCTGCAGCTTTTTGTCATTGAGGCTAACAACATACAGGCAACAGTGTTAACCATTGTGCAATTTGACTTAGCAAGGATTTTGCACTGTTGTCATATAAGTGGTCTGTTCCCGCTTTTAGTAATGAGAATGTGTTTCAGATGTAGTATTTTGAATGGGTTTGTGGGATTTTAGAGTTTATTTGTTGGGTTGTTTTTGTTTGTTTTTTTTTTATCTGAGCATTACAGGAGGGATTTTTTTTTTCCAAGAAATCTACAGAGCTGATTCCTTATATACCTAAAGCTAAGTAGATAAAGTACTGAGTATCATTTTGGAAACAAAAAGGAGTTTTGGAAACAGAAAAATGAATCCACTGTTTTTAACACTAGCGTTGCCGTGTCTAGAGTTCTGTCTCTTTCATTAGTGGATTCAGGTAAGTGCTTGTGCAGTTTTAACCTTTAAGAAGAATGACAAAGGTGTTGGACAAACAGTACGTTCTGCTGGATGTAAAATAAATACTGGAATTGAATGCATATATGAGTTGGTCTTAAAACACTCAATTAAAAATTGCTTTCCACTAATTCAGTGCCATTCTCTTGATTTTGCCAGTATTGTCATCTCACAAGCTTGTCTAGCAGTAGTACTTTTTTTTTTCACCCTGAATAACTTTGTGTTTAAAATTACTGCGTTTTTAAGTATTCTTTTCCTTAAAAAAAAAAATTGAGTGTGTTTGTGAGAACCTGAGTGACACAGATTTGTTGTTCTTTCTCTAAAAAGGGTGCACGGTGAGGACAGTGAACTTCGATAGCTCAAGCTATTGGAATTTCAGCCTAGGATACATGGAATGACAGTAACATAAAGTGCAAACAAAATACTTCAACACAGCACCTGTATTCATGTGTCTATTGTCAGAAAATACACATTGGATTCACTGTTTATGAAAACCTGAAAATGAACATTCAGTGTTTATTAAAATCTTTGCATACTTCACATGCAAAGAAAAAAAATATTCTTACATTTCCCTTCTTAGATACATCTCTAATTCAGGTTAGTAGAGCTAACTTGAGGTTAATTCTTGAAGGTGTTGACCATTCCATGCTTTAGGTAAGGCAGCATCAGTAGTTACTTGCAGTTTCTGACAGCTGTTTATCAGAAATGTGTTTGATAAATCTGGATACTGACATAGTTTTGTTTTGTCTTCCTATCAGTTCATGATTTGGAGGTACATATAGGAAGGAAAATGTAAAAAAAAATGGACAGTGTTGTGACAGGTGTTTTTAGTAAAAGATAACAGCTTAGCTGATGAAAGGGTTATCCTGTAGATATCCTGTATCCAATAGCAAATGGATGTTTATGTTCAGTTTTGATCCATTTTTACATGGCACTAATTTCAATTCAAAGGATAGTGCTCTTGCTCAGGGAATCCTGTCAGAAAATGCAGCTTGAATTTGTAATTTTGAAGAAGGAAAATAGACTTACTGTGGAACAAACGAGCAATAAGCATTTTGTGACTACTTCAGTGAAGGGAAAGGGAGGAAATATTGCCACCTGGTGAGTGATTTGCCTGATTTGGAAAAGAATAAATTACTTCAGCATAGCTGGAGAGAGGGTACAAGAAGACATTCACAGTACTGTCAGGAATGCTTATAAGTCACATCTTTGTTTTTGGTGTAGAATATGTGACTGGTGTCTGGCCACGGCTACCTTCAGAATGGAACAGAAAGCATGGAACGACATCCAGCTGCTAAAGATGTTAATGATCATGAAAGATTTTTGCTGGAGGATCAGATTGATTAGTGCTGAATTGAGGTTTTTGACCCTGTGAACCATCAGTGGAATGGAATTATGACAGGATATAAAGCTGCTTAATTCATCACAGTTTAGAGGCAGAATTAATACATGCCCTGTGGGCTTGGCACAGTGTCATCAGGCCATCAGGAGTGGCAGAAAATAAGGAGATAGAAGCTGAGGGGGGGGAAGTTAGACCCAGGATTTGGTCAGCTGGATTCAAGCTCTTTGCTCAGTATGTTCTCCAGATGGATTAAAGGATTTATGGTACTTGCAGCTTATGTCTTGTAACCATTTAGAGCTTAGGTTTGGCTATAGAAATACAAGTACATTGTAACATTGCAGTTGGCTGTAGTCAAATACTGGTTAAAAACCCTGTCTGCGCATTAGCTGCTAAGGTACAAAAGTACTTTGGTCCAAGAAAGTTTGCATTTTTAGCATATTTTGGAAATACTGACTTTTTTTTTCCTTTTGTGACATCTGTGGTTACTTTGAGAAAAGTTTCGAAACTGGTGGTGGAAGTAGAATTGGCTTCTGAATTATAGCCAGCAGTGCTCCTGTGCATTTCCCAAATTCTGTTCAAATGCTTTCTCAGACTCTCGGGGGCAGCTGCCGTTCTACAACTCTGAAACAGAATTGAAGTCTGTTAAGCGTGGCTGGTTATCTCTCCATGTAATGCCCAGTTTATTACCTGTAGGCTTGTGCCTTGAAATGTAAACTATGGTTTAAACTTGAAAACATAAGGTCTGTGGTGAAGATATAGTTACTGGACAAGATTATGTTTTCAGATGAAGATTTAACACTGCTTGATACATAACTTCAAGAGTTTTTCTTATCCAGGTGTAGTTTTTATTTGCTGAAAAGTGTCTGGTCACACTGGCAGCACAAGTGTCTACAATTTTGTTGGAGCCAGACACTTTTCATTTTTCACTCTGTCTTTGTGACTTGGAAAGCAAATGGGAAGTTTGTAAAGAAGGAAGATTAAGTTAGTTCTTAGTCATGCCCTATACAAAAGCGGTGGTTTTGTGACCTTACCTGCAAAGGTACCAAATAGCAGCTTGCTGCTGGGCGGGTGGACAGTGATGGAGTTTGATGGGCACAGGGTTAAAATGAAAATTTGCAAATAACATCAAATGCAAATGATGGTTTATTGATGACTACCTCTGCCAACCTTAAATATCCTAGAAATATTTCCGTTACTTTTGTTCTGAAACAAAGCACTGGTGGCACCTTGTCATTCTGAATCAATGCAAATCACTGCTCTGTCTAGCAGAGAGGTAGGTTTTTATTGCAAGCACTGATATTTTTACTAAAGGACTATTGCAGGCAATGACAGAACACTTGTCACAACTATAAAACACTTTTATGTGTGCATAGAGCTGAGTCAAACTGCATCTATAGATCAGCGTTTTACAGCTTCAAATATACTATAAAGATAAAATATGTACTTAGTTTTGTGAATCAGATCCAAGATGTTAAACTTCATAAAAGTTTGAGAGAACCAGCTATTTATAGATGTGGCTGCAGTCTCTGAATCAGATGCATCTTGTTTTCCCATTCCAAAGATTTAAATATTTTAAAAAGGTACATCAAATGCAAAATTTTGTATATCCATTTTCATCACGGCTTTAAAAATTAATTGCTTTCTCTTTTTTTTTTATTTTTTTTTTTGTTACATTATTTTTAAATCTAGCCATTACATTTATAGCTCAGAAACTTTGATTTTGGGTTTCGAAGTCAAGCAAAATTTAACATTACAAAAACAATGTCCATTAAGAAATTTGTCTTCCAAATCTTCCGGAGTTTGTGCTAGCAACATGTCTTACTGTGTCTCTAGCTGTGTTGGAGATGGATGTCTACTTAGTTTTTACATGGTTGAGTGAGAATAAGGATTTCTAGAGAAAATGAATGGAAATTGAAGAAGTGGGAAATCCATTTGGCCTGACCTAGTGTACAAGGTGCCTAGTGCTGTGATTTCTCTTCCTAGCAAACTAATTTGGTGATGGAAACCATCCTGGGCCTTTTATGATCTTTTGAAACACAACATTCTGTCATCTGTGCAATTGATCTCTGCAAGCACAGGCTGCTTAGTGGCATTGACTATTGGATGTGCTGTTCCTGTTTCTGGCTGCTTGTGGCTTGGGGCAAGCAGGGAGCAATGTTCCTGGCTCAGGAAATCGGCATTAGATTGGCTGCAGTCCTGCGTCTGTCCCAGCCTGGTCCCTAATTCTGATGAGCACCATCTGCAAGCTGCGTAATGAACCGGAGCGGCTCTAATGAAGTGACAGTCTGCTAGGACTGAACTGTAAATGGCATCCTGATGCTTTAGCAGTGCAAGGGTGATTCTTAATGAACTTGGCCCCTGCAGTATCTCAGGCAAACAAAGCTGTAACTTTTTAATGATTTCCTGAAGACAGGTCATGTTTTTATAATTATTTCCATCTCTAAATATACGGGAGTATCATTCCATTTTGGCCCCAAAGGGATTTACCCTGTTTTCCCCAGAAACTGCTTAGCAGTTGGGACTGCCATGGCCTTTGTGTTTATTTTAGTCATCATACATAAATGCTTTTTGCCCATATTATTGCTGTGCTATTTGCCTATCAGCAAGTACATTTGCAGCATTTCAGCTGATATTTATTAATGACAGAATGCACAGTCTGACCTACTTTTCACCAGCGTGAGTGTAACCCCTTGAAACAGAAATGAGAAAACTGCCAGAAATATTGGTATAAATGGTTCTACTGAAAAATATAAAATTTGGTTTAAATAAACATGCCATGTGCTATTCAGAAGGCAGGGAAAATAGCAAGCATTTATTTGATCAAATCCAAAATTGGAGGACTTTTTCTTATTAGAAAATTATTTTCCATGCTCTTCAATAGTATGATTTTAGTGTGATCTTAGGGTAAATATCTTTTAGTTAGTCTAGGAAGTCTTCGTATTGTTGTCATACAGCAAACGGAGAAAGTTTAAGTCTTTAAGAGAAATTTAAGAGAGAGTTTGATTTGTAAGAGCCATTTTTTTTTCCTGTTGGTCAGTTCTGCCCCATTGGTGAAAAACAAAAAGCTCTCTCACTTCCTCCCTTCCCCCCCCCCTCCCCCCCCCCAAAAAAAATCCAGCAACTAACCAAAAACCAAAAAAACCCCAAAAAACAAAAAACCTAACAAAAACCCACCCCACACCCCTTCATTTCCTCTCTGGTGCTGTTGTATTGTAGATCATTGTCCATTACTTTCCCACACACTGTACCTCCTCCAGGGAGCCTTTGTCAGAGGTGATTTTAAAAGGCATAGGCAGAAGAACTGGTACTTCACTTCATGTGGGTTATTGGATATCTTGCATAGTTCCTTTCTGTCACTGTCTGTGGGAATGCTTGTTGGGCAGTGCAGTCTGTCTCCTTGTAAACACCACTTGCAATATGTGGAGAAAAATGATGGTAAGATTGAAGGTACTGGCACCTCTTTTCAGCCTTGTTCTTCTGTGCTTTGTTCTCTTACAGTAGTTGCACCTCAGGAGTGTATGAAATAACTTTTGCTTTATACTCAATGGTAAAATAAATTAAAATGAGAAGATGCATATATTTTTCAAACAAACAACATAAAAAAAAGTTCTCACCCTCCTGGGGTTAACTGGACATCTCTGGGCACTTCTGTTTTAGCCTTCACAGTCTGTCAGGAGCATTTGGGTTCCAAGCTAGATACTGCAAAAGCTGAGAAGACAGTCCTGTGTGCAGGTGTAGACTCTGAGGAGAGCATTTCCTTCTGGAGGTGGACAGAAATTTTGAAGAGCTTTAGGTTCGCTGTCTAGTAGAATTACTAGATTTTTATTTGTCTGTCCTTTACTTATAGGCATTGTGAAAAATTTATACATCTCTGACACATTAGTAAATACATTTTATCCAAAGATAAGGGGTGGAAAAAAGATTACATTGCTTACACAGCAATGTTCTGTGGCATTCCCTTGTAAGGAGAGAAAAATACCACAAATTATTGTGAAGGTTGTTTAAGTAGATTTTGTTTTGAAACTGGTGATTCTGCAATTTATGCTTGACTGTGACTTTTAATTATCAGAGAGTAGTTACTCCAGGAAGACTGGCAAAATTTCTGCACACTTTCTGCTATCCGTTCCAAGTGGAGAAAGAAAATCAGAATTGGAGTAGTGGCTACTTTGTCTTAATCTGAGAGCTCCATCATTTTAAATTGCATATCAGCTCTGAAGATGTCTTTTTTTGTTTAGTAAACAGTTATCAGGTGGAAGACTGTTTCCTTACAATTTTACAGTTCACTATTGTAGGGGAACATGTCTGCTCCTCAGCGTCAAATGGATATATGTGTTCCTTCAGCTTCTCTCTAGCAGTTGTCTAGATGGATATTCAGCTTATCAAATTCTAAACAGTTCAGAAAACTGAGGGTAGAATATATTTTAGTAGTGGCTTGTGCAACTTCTGTGGTGTCTTTCTGATTTTTGTGAGGAGCTTTATAAACATGGTTCCTTACTGCTTTTCCTCGGGTGAGGTAGATGCTTGTTTTGCTAGAGCTATAGTCAAATCTCCATTTTAATAGACCTGTTTTTAATTACAGAATTTTAGAATACTTCATGTTTGAGAGGACCTCAGCTCATCTAGTCCAGCCTCCTAATCAAAGCAGGGCTAGGTGTGAGGTCACACCAGATTGTTCAGGGTTTTATGGCTTGAGTCTTGAAAAACTTCACTAGTGGAGGCTGTGCAATGTATCTGGACAACTTCCTCCACTGGTGGATAGTTCTCACCATGGAAATGCTTCTCCTCGTATCAAATCTGATTCTTTCATTTCAACTTACTGACTCCTGTCATGCCACTTTGTGCCCGTATGAAGAGCCCAGCTCCTTAATGCCTCCCTGGAGGTCCTGGGAGGACCAGGGAGTTGCCTTGTGCCTGCTGCTTGAAGACTTTGGCATTCAGGAATTCATTTTTATTAGGAAAACAAGAGTGGATGGGAGTTCTGTAGATCTACTGTCCTGTTGTAGGCATCAGTGTATCACAGCTTGTAAACTGCTCAGCTGGGATGGTTAAGTGTATGGTGGAGTGGTTGATCACTTGGGAGTTTCTGATCTCTCTGAGATACCTGTTATGGCATGGTTGCTTTTAAATAATGTGACCAGGAGTGGAAAATGCAGTCACTGATATGTGATACAGCTGTGCTCACTTCCATGCCTGACATACTTGCCCTTTCTCACTCTCTTACTGTCACCAAATCTTGTAATCCACAGGCAATTTCTCTTAAAGGAAATGCAACTTCTGTCTGCTTTCAGTTTTTATGCTTTGAAGATCTAAGGTATCACCAAATATTGCTGTCAAAACCAGTTCTGGAGTCTGATATCTCCACTTCAAGAACAGAACATAAATAAAGAGTCAAACCTGTGCAACCATAGGTTGCACAGTTAAAAGAAAGAACTGCTCTTCAGAGAAGTCTTTCCTTGGATTATAGATGGAGGTCCTAGTTAGCAGGAAATGAGCCTGGGTAGAGGAGCCAAAAACTTTATAAGCAATTGATACTGTGTACCTATTCTTGTGATGAATGTCACAGCATAAAAGCTTTGTAGTGTGTGACCTTAAACGTGTATTGTTTGATGATTATTTGTTCATCTTTGGTTGAAAAGAAAAGTTAAATATTGAGTTACATCATTTGCTATTTAAACATGAATTTTCTTATTTCCTTTTTTTTTCTTTTTTCAGTGACAATGACAAATATCGGAGAAAAAGGTAAGATTTTTATGAGCTGTTTATATAACAAAACTGCCTAGTTAGCAATCACTATAGTTTCTAGCCTGAGGCTCTAGCATGTTTAGATTGTTTTTCCAGATGCTATTTTAATACTACGGCACAACATGGAAGTGTGTAGGGCCACAGAGCTTTTGAAGGAAGAGCTTCTTATGTTTGTGTAATTCCAGCAGTTTTTATATGAAGTCATTGGCAACTCCCTTGCTTAGAAAATATTTGTCAATTAAGAAACATTTGCTTGAAAAACTTTTTTTCAGTTCAGTATGTCATCCCTCATACGGGTGTAGGCATGTATGTATGTATCTGCAGGCTTTGAGTTTCAGTTACTTGCTGCTCCATACTCTGTGGGAGGGGGAAGAAGTGAGTTGATGGTCATTGCTCACAAAACATATTAAAATTATCATCAAAATGCATTGGGGAACATTAAATTATCTTATTTTGGCTCAAAGCCTTGGTGGGCTTCAGCCAGAGGAAAGTTACCCTGGCTATATTTCTGCCCTAAGATTTTTCAGGAGTAGAAACTGGGCAAAAATGGAACTCAGCTGTACTACAGGTTGCCTCAAATTTCCAGGCAACTCTAGCTGTGCTAGCTAGCTATAAATTGGTTGCCTTCAAGCAAGGGAGACACGATTTATGTTGGAATTCCTTTTGTTTGGTTGAGTTGGCGTTTTTTTTGGTTGGCTGGTTGATTTGCTTTAGGGTTTTTTCCAGAAAACATGTAAAATAAGATTTCTGCCAGAGAGCAGCAGACAGCTCTTCTTTACTTGCCTCAAGTGCAATAAAGTTCTTACATGGGGCTCTCAACACCCACAGGCCCAGTGGAGCAGCTGGGTAGCCCAGGGTCTCCACTGCAGTGCAAGGAACCTGGTGGGTAGATTGCCTGGGAGGAGTGACCAGTAGGAGCAGGGCCAGGCTGGGGAGCTAAGGTTCAATAAACACATGAGCTCAAGTCTTGTTCAGACTTCAAAGGGAGACCCTTGGATAATTTCTTTAAGCAGAAAGTCTCCTCTCTCTCCTCTCTCTCCTCTCTCTCCTCTC
>VWZN01021544.1:2416-16166 GCA_013396955.1 Regulus satrapa | reverse complement strand
CTTTTGTTTTCAAATTGATAATAACAAATAGCTTGTAATATTAACAAGCTGTAGAAGAGGCTGTAGCAGTCATTAACTGCATAAATTTCTTTTATCCTAGGTTAAAATAATAAAACCAGAATCGCTGTCTACATGTAGCTTACAGCTAGATAGATCACAATAAGGAGCTGTTACTGTTTTACTAGTTGGTTGTTCAGTTGCAAGAGCAAAAGACCTTCCAAACTAAGAGTTAATGTAACCCTAACTCATATTGGCAGTTTTTGAGTGCTGGCTAGCAAAGCAAGTCCAAGAGATAATCTTACATAATAAATTGAAGCTGTTAGAACAATAGCTTAAAGTAGCTATATTGTCAAACAGTCTTTAACGTTTTTCCAGTCTAGTGAGGGTTTTGTGGGTTTTGTTGGTTGGTCATTTTGCAGAGCTAGGGCTTCGGGGGAAAAAAAAAAAAAGGATTAGTATGTTGAGCAGAGATTGCAAAAACTAAGCTTTTTGGGTTCAGTCTGATACATTCAGCATTGCAAGTAGTTGAAGAATGCTTCATTATTTGCAGCTGCTTCTGATCATGCTGAAACGCTTTCCTGGGGGTTCTGCTGGGCTGAGCTGATAGTATTTACTGTTGCACAGGCTTCAGAAATCAAAATGTGTGACTGTATGTTGAAATCTAATCTTGGAACTTTTTTCTTTAGCAATCAGATACTGTGACAGATGCCATCTTGTAAAACCTGATCGTTGCCATCACTGTTCAGTATGTGACAAGTAAGAATAACTTTTTAAATAAATAATTTTCTGAATTAATCAATTTTTCCTTCTTAGCACAGGTTATATTTTTTATGAGTAGATTTTTCAGGCTTAATATTTTGGCAAATACACTTTTTTTTTTCCCTTAGATTTTTTTTTTTTTTTTAGATTTAGTTTTGATTTACTTATTTCTAAGGAAGTCTGTAGCTTAGTCTAATTCATTTTGTGACTCCCTTGGTGCCAGCATGGATTACATGGTCTTATATATTCTCTACATAATGGTTAAAAATTATAAATATTAGTAAGGAATTTTCCTTAAGAATGTAACAAAAATGTGCTTCTTTTGTTAGAATCTGAATAAACATCACTACCCATCTCTATGTAATCATGATGTCACTTACATCTTACCTGAGGTAATAAACTTAATATCCTATTTTTTACTGGATAACTTGCAGATTTCTTTTGTTTAAAGAAAGAAACGGCCAAAAATTTTCCCATTTCTAACTAAAGCCATCCTGTTTGTCTCGCACAAAAGGATGTTCATATCCATACTCTCCAGAAATCAGATTGCTTTCTAATTAATCTTTCTTCTGGCTGTTCTCTCTGACCCTTCTCCAGTTAGCTTGAAAGTCTGTGTGTTTCTTCACTCTGGCCCCCCAGTGATTTATATTTCTAACTTTGAGAGAAGACACTTCTTCAAAGGGTGATTTATTCTTAGCTTTAAGCCTGTTCCAAATACTCTTCAGCTGATCAAACATTCCAGTACAACTGTGAGGTGGAGAAGACATTGCTTTGCCCAGGAAAGCAGCAGAGGCACTGAAAGAGAGACAGAGTTGAGGCAGGAAGAGCGTCTTGGTTGTGTTGTATGGAATGGTGGTTGCAGTGTAAGATAGGGTCACGTGTGTTTCTAATGAAGAAAAAAGGTGACTTGTTACACTACAAAATGTGAGTGAAATCTGCAGACGTAAAATTAGTCAAAATGTTTTGTAGAATACCTTTATTTTGATTTTACTTTACCAAAATTTACTCGTTTCAAATGATTTTCATGTGAACATTTTAGTAATGGAGAGTGATTAATTGTGAAAGTGTTTTGGATTTTCCATACAAGGCAAGATCTTAAAAACCTTCTCTATTTGTCTAGAAAGATGCAGAGATTTCTGTAAAAACAGACCATGTTCTTGGAAATATATTTAGTGTGTGACTACATAATAATTGAATTAGCCCAGTTTCTAAGGCTCTGACAGAAAATAAACAGTTGTTGAAAATCCTATTCAGATTGAGGACCAAATGCTAAAGTTGACCAAATCTTATAGATTGCATTTTCTTAAATCATAAGTTTTTGACAGCCCAAATGTTTTCAGTTTGGCCTGTCTGCCATTTTTGCAGTTGCCTGCAGAAACTGTAAGTTAACTGTAGGTAAACTGTATTATGTGAATTTAAATAAATGTGTTTATTAAATAGGTGACATAGCAAATAGTAAATATGGGTAATTCTTAATCTGTCTGTAAATATTTACATCTGGCATGTAACTTTGCTTCTGACAATTTTTTTTTCTTTTGTCTTTTGGCGATGCTTGGAATTCTTCTGGGTTTTTTTAAAGATGCATTTTGAAAATGGATCATCACTGCCCTTGGTGAGTGTACTACTGGTTTTCTTTTCTTAGGATCTGATTTGGTAAAATACACCTTTGTGGGGTATGATGCTTCAGCATTCCTACATTTAGATGCGTCTCCGAGGTTACTGGTCTTATGGAACTGTTGGAGTTGTTTACTGTGTGTCTTCTTTTCCTAGTTGTGACATACAGAAAGAAAATCAAATAGCATTTTTTTTAACCTTTGAGTTAGGTACTTTTTCATTTTTATAACTGTGGATGAAGTAGACTTCTGATCAGTGAGAACTTCTTACAAGAACTGCATCTTCAGAGAGTTTGAATATTACTGTCTCTTAGTTGCATTGGAGGGTGAAGTGCTACCCTGGGTTAAAATGAAAGGACAAGGCTGTGCCTGATTCCTTTTACCGAAGCTCCCAGGACAGCTGGGGTAGGCTTGCTGGAAAGACCAAGCTAGCACTTTTCAGTATTATGGTTCTTTGTTTTCTTTCACTCTTTCTCCCCTCTGCCTCCCACCCTCCCTCATTTTGGTGCCGTGTCAGCCCACACAGTGGTTTTGTTCTGTCTTTTCTTAGCAGCCCTTGGAACCCAGTGGATAGACAGGATGTATAATTAGTTTTATGTCAGTTTGGCAGGTGTATCTCACAGAAATAATTAAAGATAATTGCTTAGTAAGGTCCAAGCTTAGAGGATTGAGTGGTACATGGCAGTTCCTCACCATATAAAATGATCAAAAAAGAAGAATCCCCCATGCTGGACAAACTGAATGGCAGATGGTTCTAAGCAGTTGTTTGGGCACTTTCTTATATCAAATTCTAGGACAGTGGAGCCCCTGTCCTAGAGCAGGAAGGGGTGCTGGACTCCCCCTGTTTCTCTTGGTCCTGACTAAGGCATCTGCTATAATGTAGTTTGATTTTAAGCATCTTGTCTTATTTTGCTTCTACATAGTAGATACAATTGAAAGAAATAGTTATTAGGGTGGAAGTTTTTTTGCTGTAGGGGTAATCAGCATGTGAAAATTGATGATGTTCAGTGTTACTAGTGTGCTTTTTAAAAATCACAAACAGCAACAACAAACAAGACTAACAACAAAGCAGACAGGTAAAACTATTGAATATGGAATGGATTTCTTAGAACAAAAAAAGACTATTTCTTTTTTTCAGCTTTTTAATAGCTACTTTGTGAAAAGCTCTAAGAAAAACAGTAAACAGCTGCCAGGCTATTCCTGATAAAATATTAGTGAAAAGTCTCAATATGACTATTAATATTCAGTATTATAAACGCTTCTTATAAATTTTGTGGTCTCTTTGGGATTTTTTATGTTTTTCTGTCTTAAGAAATTTACATGAAAACGTCCTTCATGTAAGTTTCAATTTCGGAGTAAAAATCCATTGTATCAACTAAAAAGTCATAAACAGTTCTTATGTTTTTTGTAAAGAGACATGAAGTGTTATTTCAATAGGGTAGAAATTTCTAGGAAACTGTCTTCCTCTCAGTAGCATTTGCTCTCTGTATATGTTTACACTCTTCTTAATCCAACAACATAAACATACCCACCTTGAGAGTATTTACACTGTTCATTGGTTTTAATCTAATAAGCAATGGGTGCAAAAAAATAAAAATACAGATAAGATAATTTTAAAATGTGCAATGCTTCTTGATGGAGAGGTGGTCCTTTTGTACTCCAAGTAATAGAAATGCGTTAGGAGAAGAAGTATTGTGCATTTTTTTCCTAATTTGTGCAGGTATTCACAGCTCCTTGCTCACCCTAAAAGAAAGAACTTATGTGGAAGAGTTTTGAAATACTACAGAGGTGCTGATCAAGCTTTTTAGTTTCCTGTAAAGACCCATGTTCAAAGCTTCTTGGGGAAATATATTTCTATCTTGCCAACAAAAGTAAGGATGCGATTCAGTATAATGGATGGGTTTTAGCCTCTCAGAGCATCAATAGGTTCTGCTTTGCTTTTCATGTAGAGATTTTTTGGTGAGAGCAAGTGGAGTGGGAAGGAAAGGAGAAAGAACTCACATGATGCTTATGGAGCACAGAGAAACAGCAATGAGAGCTATCTCTAATTTAATATTATGCCAGGAAAAGGATTTCTGGAGAGAGGATGGGTAAAAGTAACCTGTGGAAAGTAAGATTAAGCTTTTGGAAGGCAGAGATCATGAGAGGTTGTCCTGTCCTAGCTCCAGGTCAGATGTCTACTGCTCTCTGGGGGAGTCTTTATTTTGCCTGTCACTCCTGCACCAATAGAAGTGCTGTGATAAATGGAAATATTTAATGGGAACTGCCCACTAACTACTCTGAAAGGTTTAAGGGGTGCATCAGTGATTTCTGGTGCTGCTACTCATTATATACAGATGGAGCTGCAGGTGGGAATCCAATGGCTTGAGTCATCACCAAAAATGCTGTTTGTATATAACACTCTTAGTACTAACAAGGTGCACTTAGGAACACCTTAGGAATAATTCAAAACATCTCTCCTTTATCTTTGAGTAATCCAGATAGTTAGCATCTCCTGGATGCTGTGATGCTTTTTGTTAACTGAGTTGCACTTTCAGTGCCTTGTAAATGATTTATTTGCCTAGCATTTTCAATAAACTAACCCCTCAGGCTAGGAATTATATATATTCTTTTTCTGCTTGAAAATGGAGCATTTAAAATGTTAGCTGTAATTCAAATTGTTATTCTGGAGTGTTCTGACTGTATGAATGTTTCACTGCAATAACATACCATTATTTAGCCTTTTATTTGGTATATTTTTCAGTTTTACTCTTTACTCAGAAATGTTAGACTTCAAATCTAACCACCATTCTTGAGGTTTAAAATCTGATAATACATGCTCAAAGAGTACAGTTACAAAACCTTGGTGTTTAGTTTCTCTTTAATCTTCTGATGAACTATTTTCCAGTAAGACCTCTGCAGTCTGGGGCCTTGTCAAAATTGAAGGGAGCATAATATTTTATGCAAGTTTATTTTGACATGTGTACCACATGCCATTGTACAAAACAACAGTTAAAAATTAATCTATCTTTGATTCAAGAAACTTCATCTTTGGTGAATAACATCCTCACGTCAAATAGTGTCTTAAGTAAGAAAATTCAAAAATAAATGTCACAAAAGGAAAGTAGGATTATCATGCAAAACTTGAACCTGAATTGCTTGCAGTTTATAATGGAATTGCTTACTTTGACATATTCAATGAAAAAACCCACATCACTGTGGAGAATTCTGTATTTACTTTTTGATAAGAATAATGATGAGCTTGTAAATATATCTTCTTTTTCTTCAATCAGAATAATCTGTTGTGAGTGCTTAACTGTAGTTAATATGAATGCTTAGCTATTGCTGAATGTTTAAATGAAAATGCAAAATTTAATGTTTAGCCAAGGTATTATGTTTTGTCTAAGCAAAACTTAGAACAAACTGACCCAAGTCTCTATCACCATGAGAATGGGTAACCGTAATGTAAAGTGAAAAATTTCTTCACTATTTTAAGATTTTACCCTTCTCTGATTAGCATGTCTTCTGCCATTAACATCACCATCTCCCTAAAGAACAGAATAGTTGTGGTAACTTATCCTTCACTCCTGCACTTCTGGAAGCTAAAGTTGAACTTCCCACACATTCTTTTTTATGGTTTTTTTGAGAATTATTTATCAATGCAGAAGTATCATTATGAATGTAATCTTCTCTCAATTGGCTGATCTTTCTGACAGCAGTATCAGTTAGGTTTTTTAAATTCATATGAAGAGTTCTGTCATGGTTAGTGCAAAGATAACTTTGATTAGCTTTTCAGTGCAACCAAATAAAAGAGTAAGCAGTTTACCAATAAACTGCCCATGGGGAGTGCTTCAATATTTTTTCATTTGGTGGGTGTAATATCATTATATGTTTAATAGAGCTCTAAAACTCATAATACTTAATATGTTGTCTCTAATGGGAAGCTACTATAGTACTAAATGCACCCTCATCATCATAGTGTATACTAGTTGCTCATTATCATGTATAAAAATCTTTACAAATGGGAGACAGGTGATCTTAAAGCCCATAACTAAAAATGAAAGAGAGATTTATTTTAACATTTGTGTTAAAATAAATGTGTTTCTAATGTCTTATTCCCTGTCATGCTGTGACATGATATGACATCTCATTACTTTATGTAAATATAAATATTTTTAGGAATAGCCTATGAATTCTCTTACATTTGAAAATCTTACTGTGAAGTTTGAAGTATGTAGTATGATTAATGCCAGAGGATCTGGATTACATGAGATTCTTTTATCTCACAAAATTTAGTCAAGTTTCAGTTTCTGGCTTGGTACTGTCCCAGTTGATATGGAGTATGCCTAATGGCATAATATGGATACTCACCTGCAAGAAAAAAAAAAAAAAAAGCTAACTGAAATCACGTTTAAATCAGATATGCTTAGAAAAAAATTCATACCATAAATGAAAATTTAATTTCCGTAAGCTGTTGAAAGCAGTGTTACCTGGTGAAGTTCTTTGTGCTTTTTTTGTGGTGGTTGTGTTTTGATTTGGATTACTACACTGATTTGAGAATTGGAGCTAAATCCATTCCAGTAGCTTGAGGCAGCAGAGATAGGAAGTAGAACTTGGTTTAAATGCTGGTAGAAATGTTTTCAGAGTAAAGAAGTTTTATTTAAATTGGATGAAAGCAAAGAAAACTTTAATAACATTTCATTGTTACATGGGGTTTTTTTGTTTGTTTTATCAGGGTGAACAACTGTGTAGGATTCTCCAATTACAAATTTTTTCTTCTCTTCTTGGCTTACTCACTACTGTATTGCCTTTTCATTGCTGCAACAGATTTGCAGTACTTTATCAAGTTTTGGACAGTAAGTACTCTGATCTACATACTGTCTTTAAGTGTGTGAAGTTACTGCTGTGCCAGAAATCTAAGATTCTAAGGGGACCTACAAATAAGCTAAAGATGGACATGTAGTGATAGGACAAGGAGAAATGGCTTTAAGCTGAAAGAGGGTGGATATTGATTAGGTATTAAGAAGAAATTCCTTACTGTGAGGGTGGTGAGGCAGTGGAACAGACGTTGCCCAGAGAAGTTATCAATTCCTTATTCCTCATTCCAGGCCAGGTTGGATGGGGCTTTGAGCAACCTGGTCTAGCAGAAGATGCCCCTGTCCATGGCGGGGCATTGGCAACTAAAGGATTGTTAAGGTCCCTTCTAAGCCAAGGCATTCTGTGATTCCAAGGCATTGCACTGTAAACTAGTATCTCCTAATGTCATGTATAAAAATCTAGCCTATATATACAATCACAGCCTTCATTTTTTTCAAATTAGTCTTCTCTAAAAGACACTGAACAGTTCAGATCTAAATTTCAGATTCTTGCTCTCAGTATTTATAGTTTCCCAAGAAACGGTCTCTTTCTTTAACTTAGATGCTGTCACCAGCCTTGCTGCATGGCCGTCTGTACATGGAAGATATATAATCCATTTACTGATAATCGTGTTGTATGGTATATTTGTCTGTGTGCTGAATTTGATTTGGCTGAATAGAGGATTATTAATAATCAAATTAAACAGCTATTTCCCCAATTCTAATGGCTTTTTATTTTTTAATTTTTAGAATGGCCTTCCTGATACTCAAGCCAAGTTCCACATCATGTTTTTATTCTTTGCTGCAGCTATGTTTTCTGTCAGTTTGTCTTCTCTGTTTGGGTATCACTGTTGGCTTGTCAGCAAGAATAAGTCTACATTAGGTAAGTAGATTTAATGCTTCTGTGTTTGACAGCAAAAAATAAATAGTAAATGTATGTTATATGCATGGGGGTAATAGAGGAAGTGGGCAATTCTAAACAGGTTCCTTGGATCTTGGTTAGAAGGCTCCCGAGTTTTTCTGCTCCCTGGAAATTTTGACTCTTTCTCTCTTGCCCCAAAGGGCCAAGTTATGAATAAACTTAATGTTCTTCTCATTGCTTTCCACCCACAGTTTAACAGAAACTGGATAAACAAAAAAAAAAAAAAAAACATATCAAGATAAATATCTAATAAATGTTAGATGGACTGTTGCATGCTTGCATGTTCATGTGTCTGATCACTTAATAAAACTTAATAAATAAAGTCCAGACGACTTAAGTGCCTGCATGCTGGACTGTAATAATGCCAATTTGCAATATAGTCATTAAAACTTCTAAATCTCTAAATGCTTTCCTGTTGATGTAAGCTGATTTAAAGTAGGCCAATGAATTGACCTGTTTTTTTCCAGTTTTCTTTGGGTTTGTTAATGACTATTAATTATGATTTTGATGATTCATGGAAAACTTTGAAAATAGGTATCTTATCAATGGAAGAAAGCCTGTTTACTTCAAGATTTCCTCTAGGATATTTGTGTTTCTTCAGTATTCTAACAAATCATTAACTTTGCACAATTTTTTACTGGTATTAAGTTTTATCTAGGTACAAGTAGAGAAGTTTTATTAAAGATGCTTATTTGAATATAAATAAATTAGTGTTCTGTTCATAAACTGATCTAATTTTAGTGCAAAAAACTTTTTCAGAGGTAATCATAATTACATTTCTCTTTCAACATTTTATGTTTTCAAAAGAAATGGAATCCCATACTGGTAATATAACATGTTTTCTGCATGTAACTTCAATTATTCAGAAAGATCTGGGTATCTCTTCCCATTTTATTTTGAGAAATTGCTCAATATGTGCAGCCTTAAAAACGTGGTAATTTGGTAATGAAGCTGTGATGGCTTTTAAGTGTGACTGTGCTTAAATCATCCTGGGAGTTCTTTTCCTAACCTAATATGGGCATCTAAAATGGTGCTCCAATTTTCCCTTCCCAGTTCTTTAAAACCCATTGTATTTAATGCACACTGCATATGGAAGGTAATTTCCAGCAGTTCATAGCTGAGGTTTGGCTGCAGAAGGAGAGTCTCAGCATGGCCCTGACATGGTTTGTGGGAGCTGTACTGTCAGGACATCAGGACAGAGCTTGCCTGCTATGTATAGCCAATTAAGGGAATTAAATGGCTATCAGTCACTTGGTGGAAAGTGAATGAATTTTCTGCTTCAGGCACTTTGCAACACTTCAAGCTATATATAGCTCTCTTCTTCAGAAATTTAGGTTGGATGGCCAGGGGGAATAATCTGGGTCTGCGAGCAAAGACATTTCTTTATGCAGTGGTAAAAACACACAGTATTTTCATACCCCAGTGTGTGAAAATTAGTAGTCTTACTACTGAAGTAGATTTCTTCTTTTCCATTACTTTTTCTGTAATAAACCCTTTGGTTAGGTTTTACTTTCTTGAACACTGTCTGTGATATAGTCACATGCTGAAATCTTCATGTAAACTTATCATGCCTTCTTAAAAGCTGAATTCCTCACTCTTCGTTGCCTTGATGAGAGAGGAGGGTGAAAGAGACTTCCACCTTTCCTCAGCCATTGGAGTTGCTCCACACACACAGTGCCTGTGCAGCACTGAGTTTGGCTTGCAGGAGTGCGCTGTCTCTCTTTCTCTCTCTCTCTCAGCCATTTGGGCAGTACAGCCTTTCCTCTTGGGCGGTGGCACCCACAGTGCCATTGCCCGAGTCCTGCTGGGAGGCTTTAACATGCTAACTTGCAAAGGGGTCTGATCAGTCTTTTTCTTTTAAGAGGTGTTCAGAGCTCCCATATTTCGTCACAGAACAGATAAGAACGGCTTTAGCCTGGGCTTCAGCAAAAACCTCAGGCAGGTGTTTGGTGATGAGAAGAAATACTGGTTGCTGCCTGTGTTTTCAAGGTATGCTGTTCCTAATAGTTCATTTGTTTAAACTGTTGAATAATCAGAATCCAGAAAGTTTGTGGATGCTTAGTTTTTTGAAATAATAAACAATAATACTTTAATTTTAAAAGCTCTTCAAAGTTGAGGGGTTTTTGTACGTATGACACTAACTCTGAATTTTTCAGTTTAGGGGATGGTTGCTCCTTTCCGACTTGCCTTGTTAATCAGGATCCTGAGCAAGCTTCCACACCTGGTGGACTTAATTCAACATCCAAAAAGTAATCTGCTTTTTGTTACCCATTTCAAATAGTTGATTTTTTTTTCCTATGCACACGTTAAGAGAATTATGTATAATATATTTAAAAGCAGTAATCAAATGAAGAGTATCAGCTTAATAAATCCAAGTCATATTTTAACAGTTAAGCTGTAAGTCAGGTAATCCTCATATTTATATTTAAATTTATGGAAATGGAGTGGGTTTTTTCCCCTGATGTGCTTTGTCTCGGTTCAGTGGCATCCCAGGACCTGAATTTTTAACAGCTGCCTAGCAATCAGTATCAGCAGTGTTCTTTATGCATACATATGAGATAGTCAGCCTGCCTGTGATACAAATCCATTGTGTTGCATGGCTTTTAGGGGATGCCTGCTTTTCCTTGTCTGGTGAAAGCTGCTTCATATAAGGAAATCATCCCTAATGGTACTTGGACCAAAGCACAGGAAGCTGAATATTAAGTGTTGTTTCTGCTGATAATAGAATATGTTTTATTAATTCTTATCCTTAATGGACATGATGTCTTTAAAGTGTTTAAATATTTTCCTTTAAATAAATTCCTAGTGCATCTTCATTGAAACATTTGTGTAATGAAAGATATGATAAGTATAGTGAATATGTGACTAATAATTGGTAATCGAACCATATTGACAATCTTTTATTCATAAAAGAAGTATGACATTTCAGCTAGCTGTTTACTGACATTTTATCTTACCCCAGCATTCTGTAGCTCACATTAGGAAAGAGATTTTGGAGATGTTCTCTCCACTATTTATCATGTCAAGTTTGTTGTAGTAAAGAAGAGTGCATTTGGGGCTGAAGTACATGTATTAACATAAAATGGCTGTTAAATTAAAAATCCTTATGCTTTTTAGATTGAGCTTGCACTTGTGACAACTAGAGAGTAATGTATGTAATGATAAAGTAGTAATTCATCAGACAAGAAGCAAGGTGAGGTAAGGAAAATACTGTGTATGACAAAATATTTATAATGTGTAGTAAGATGATGAAAAATTGCTGCAGTTTACTAATGTTCTTTTTCTTGGCACTACAGTGAGAACCATCTGTTTCCTGCAAAGCCGTTGCGTGATTCCCAGAGCCACCTACTTACAGATACACCATCTTGGTCAGAAACTACTGCAAAGGCTGAAAAGGGCAAAGTTGGTAAGCAGTTGACTTGTGCTGCAGTGATTTGTGTTGTATAAACTAGAGTTTTGGATGATATAGTGTAGCAATGACCATGGTCACATGCTTTGTAGTCATGAACCACAATTCATGAAACTTTTTAAGTACATGCTTGTAGGAAGCTCCATGTGTCAACTTCTGCTGTGCCGTTCCCAGTTAAACCTGACCAAGGGATATCAGAACACTGATACCAGTAGGTGCCAATTAATTTTTAAGCTAGGTCTGACAACAGATTGCTTATAAAAGATGTGACACCTATTTGCAGCTAGTGAAAAGTTATGTAATAGGCACAGGACTAGACTTGGTAATAGAGTAATGACATTAAAATGATTGATAATTCAAGGTTGCATTATTTACTGAAACAGACCTTTTCCTGTGAGAATGCTATTTTTTGTCTTTTAAGGTATGAGCAATCCTGCATTAACCATGGAAAATGAAACTTAATTTCCCATACAAGAAACATCTGAATATGTAAGGAAAGGTATGTTGTTATTCTCTCTGTTTAATATTCTCTTTGATGATTCATTGCCATTTGAAGAAACATAAAAGAAAATTACTAAAACCACTCCCTGTTGTCTTCAGTTAATTTTTTACCATGTGTAGTAGCGCATGAATTCATAGTTATAAACTAAACCTATTTCTTGATGTGTTGTGTTTTGTAATATTTGCAAATTAGTTTGATCTTTATGTTCATTTTTAGGTAGTAGTCCAATATATTATTGCTATTATTACTATTATTAGTATTATTATTCCCTTTCTTTAGAAAGATACTGAAATTGTGAGTATTCAAGCTGTTCAGCCAACATTTGTAATGCTAAGTTTGAAAATTAGGCTGGTTCTTAACACTGAAGGCAAAGATCATGGCTTTGTCTGCCAAAGCTGGTAAAAGTCTATCAAATGATGAAGCAAAAAGGATTTAGTCTAATATATAAGCTATTAGTGTTTTACTCTGAGTCAGGTGAACTGAACTGCATCCTATTTAATAGTAAAATCATGCTGCCTACTAAAGACAAAAGATGTGTCCATATGACTTCCTGAACATTTAATCACCTGTTGTCAAAACCAGCTGAGATTTTCTTGATTTCTTGCATTAATATCTTGCAACACAGACTTCTCAGAAAGCAGGTTTGAGAAGCAGCTAGGAAATTCTGTTAGGTACATAACAGGAATTGACCTTTACCCTGGGTTGTAGAGAATGAACACATTGACTCTAGTATTTGAATATACCTAACTCCACCAGAACTTACGGAATTAAATTATTTTGTATTTAAAGCTGTATGAAAAGTTTGACTCTAACCCTAAGAATTTCTGCATACCAAATAATTGGTATGGAGGACTGTTTCCAGCAAGGTAATTTCTTCTCTGCTCTGTTGGAAGCACCTTTTCAGTCATCCTGAAAAAGCATCTCAAGTGCATGTCCTTCATTTATCTGTGATATGACTCCTGGACATGCTGTCATGGCTGGGAGATTGTTTATGGTTCCTCATGGAAGAAATTAAAGCCATGGAAAGTCATCAGTGATTGTTACTAGACCCATTAGGAATGGTATTGCACTGTCAGGGCAGATTATAAAACTAGTAGGGGTGCAGATACCAACAGATGGGCCCCATAGCTTGAACCAAAGAGTTCTCGAAAGTTCAGTTTGGTTCATAAGAGAAATTTGAAAACCTCTTGGCCCTTACATTCTGGTTTTGTGTTCACTGATGAAGACACATTTCCAGATATAGGTACATCTACAAACTTGATGATGATGTGAAGTGTTAGAGGTGTTGAAAATGTGGGTGTCAGATGAACAGAGTTAAAGACATGAGCAAAGGAAACTCAGACAGTGTCTGAGTATGATATTGTAATAGAATATAAACCCCTCATTTCTAACCCTTNATTACTCTGAATATCAAACATGATATGTGGCCGTTCTAAAGATGTTAAAAGTGGGTGGGTTCTCCCATCAGTTTAGCTTGATAAATATCTTATGCTCTTTTCAAATTATTTTCTTATTTTAGTTCAGTCTGAGAAAGAGTTGTTTGCAGTCTGATTACTTCACTCTGTGGGGTTTGGGGCTTTGTTTGGTGGTGGTATTCCTTTTTGGAAGCATCCATTTTGAAATGTGGCTTTTTAAAGAGAGACTCCTTTCAGAGGAGGTTTCATTCCAAAGAGTAAATCTAAAGTCATGTAAAGAAGCTCCTGGAAGTTC
>VWZN01021542.1:29714-50176 GCA_013396955.1 Regulus satrapa | reverse complement strand
GGCAGTCTGCTCCAGGCAGGTGCAACTCATCTCCTCATGCAAATGACAAATGGTAACCTATTTCAAAACTGAGCAGAATCTCAAAATCTTAAAAATGCAGAGAAAGTATCAGTAAAATTAGGCAGCATTTTTTATTTATGCTCACTGTATTTATTCTTTATGTTTATTTATGTTTCCCTCAGAGCTATATATTCATAAATGTGCTTATAGGAGCAATGCAAAGTCAAAACAGATGCTTAGCTTGACTAGAAGAGGCCTCTGGTGGCAGTTGTGAAGTACAACTTCTCATAGTTATAGGAAACATGAATTTTGATGACATCATTTTCTCTATAGAAAAAGCTACAGAAAGCAGACCCAAGAGTAAGATTTGCAGTGAAAATTGACATATTACTGCCCATCTCCAAAGCACTGACAATTTCAGCCCATCCCACTTAATGGCTACACCACAGCTGTCAAATTATAGTCGCATACATTTCCAGCTGAAACTAGAATGACAGCGTTCACTGATCAAAAAGGCCACCACTCCCAGCAGTAAAACTGAGTGATGTGTTTTTACAGCAAAACCCAAAGTTCTGGTCTCCAATACCACACAGACTCCCATCAGCCACAGAGCATGCATTCCAGCAGCAACAGAAAAGCAATAGGGTTACATCGTGTTAAGTGCACCATCATCTGCATCCAACAGGACAAAGAGACAATGGATGCATTTCAAACACACATGTGAGGCAAGGAGAAGCAAAAAGCTGGCCTGATGTTTGAGTGCTGACACAAGTAATAGTCAGAGGCAAAGGGCCGCCTGTAACAGCTGATAATTTGCTCATTGGTTGCACTGGAGTAAAAGTAATTCCATTATCATTTAAGAGCCCACAGAGAGATGATAAGCAGACCAATGGGACAGCTAAAAAATTTCTCTGGAATGGGCAGCTTTTCTACTGTTCTTTTGGTCCTTGACACTGGCATCTCAGGAAGGGAATAACAAGTCCCATCACCCAAACTGATGCTGTAAGCCACTGTCAACTGCAACAGCTGCCACAAGTAGTTCCTCTTGGGATACAGCTACAGCAAGCAGCTAGAACTGTAGTTCCATCATTCTGTTTACACTGGAAATTACCTTAAAAGCTGCCCAGGATGCAAATCAAATTTTAGAAGTTTCAGTGTTACATAATGCAACCAACTAATGCACAAATGCAAACCACTAATTATTTTCAGCTGAGCAAAACAGACAAGATCTAAAGAAGAGAATTTAACATTTCTCCCATCAGACCAGCCAGCAGTCAAACAAACATAACAGCAATGCTAACTAATAACATTTACTGTTTGGTATTTAGTATAATAAACAGCTGAACTGCTACAGGCTACATACTTTTAAAAANATTTAGTATAATAAACAGCTGAACTGCTACAGGCTACATACTTTTAAAAAAAATTATTCTCTTAATTCTTGATAGCAAACTTATTAACAGATTTAAAGCAACAGGTCCATATGTTCCATCTTTTAGAGAGATGAAGATCCTCTCCTACAAGGAAACAATAAGAACTGGGATTGTTCAGCTTGGAAAAGAGAAGCTTTTGGGGTGACTTAATTGCAGCCTTCCTGTACCCGAAGGGAACCTACAATAAAAATGGAGAGTTACTTTCTACAAGAGCATGTAGTGACAAAACAAGGGGGAAGAGCTTAAAAATTAGAGTAGGTTTAGATTAGATACTAGAAAAAAAACAAACAAACTTCACTCACTGCAACAGCAGTGAGGCACTGAACAAGTTGCCCAGAGAAGTTATGAATGCCCCAGCCCCAGAAGTGTTGAAGGCCAGCCCAGATGGAACTCTAAGCAACCTGATCTAATGGAAGATGTCCCTGTCTATGGCAGGGGACTTGAAACTACATAATCTTTAAAGTCATTTTGGACCCAAACCATTCTGTGATATTTTTATTTATGCCACCTTAAAGATGTCCAGGACAGAACATGAGCTAAAAATCTTCATGGAGTATCTAAATTTAAAGAACATATTTGCAAAATATTGTACAACTAAAGCTCTGCACTTCCTATGCACAGCTAAATTTTTTCCTGATGGCTTTTCAGTGTCCAACCCAAAAAACAGACTTAACTGCTCTTTCAAAGAGATACTTTGTTTTCAAAGAATGACAGCTCAAATCTTCAAAGAAGGAAAAAAAATTAGCTAAAAAGAATAAAATCATTTTACTTGTCCAGAAGAGATTGTAAAGGATTTATTATGGCAAAAATTTCACTTCATATTGATGACAATAACTCAACACATTTCATTTTTTACAGCTAGAAAGTACATCCAAGTAACAAGAAATACACTTCAAACAAAAAATGAAAACACTTCAACCAAGAAGATCAGATTTTATATGAGGCAACTCACAACCACACATATAAGTAAACAATTGTAACACATCCACAACCAGACAGCAGAATGCTGCCAATAGCAGATGTACAACATGGATCTTTCCTCCCATAATCGATTCCATCCCATCCCACTGGCAGTCCCCCAGATAAATAAAACTGAGGAGAAATACAAGCTTTGCCACAGAGCAGCAGACCAATGCCCCATCTTTCCCTTTATCATACTCAATGTCTTTATGTGTTACCTGACCAGAAGCTAGGCCCTTACTGAGCAAATAAAGAATGAAAAACCACTTGTCTACACAATTAAGCTATTCCAAGTATATACAGAGAGTCAGGGGTGCCTGACCTGTCCTATTTAAACACCTGTACAATCTGAGTTAGCTGTAGATATGACACCATATTATTGCCTTAAAACTGAAGCTGCAGGCAGAGAAGGTATTTGATGGAATCACACACCTTTTTCCAAGACCGTGGCTGTTCTCATCCCTGTGGTTAACAATTACACTACACTTACTAGGCCTGAGTTAAGAAAGCTGCAGACATCTCTCAATCCTCTGAGTGATTTGTTCAGCAGCAAAAAATGAGCAAGTGAAGCCAGCTTGAACTAGGACCCAAGGAGTTGTTAGCCAAGGTCCTGCAGGACTGTGGATTTGCCAGCTTAAGGAAACTCTCAGCTCTAGCAGAAGCACTAAGTGCTCTGCTAGCGACACCAAGATTTTCACAAAGAAGAAAAGGATTTTCTGGTACCCAGGAATTTCAAACTAGGTAGTCTGAGAAGAGCAAATGCTGCCTTTTCTCCCCAGTCCAAGAATTTGTATACCTTAAATCAAAACATTTATTTCTAAAAATATAGATTAACAACACTAAGGCACATTACTGCAAACCTAAAACTAGATGAAGATCTTAATGCAAAACAGCAAGAAAAAAAAATAGATTTTGCCAAAGACATCAAAGATAGAAGAAAGACAAAGACTCAGAAATCATGGAAAAGCAATTTTCAGGCAGAAGTCTGATTAAATCGTGACCTCTGCTTGAAACTAAACAACATGCATTTTGACATTATTTTGAGCCCTGAAACATAATTCTCTTTCAATGCTAAAGCAGATGTCTGGTCCATGTAATGTGCACATACTCTGCATTTATGATACAAACAAAAAATACAGAACAATATATACCAAAAAAAACCCAAAAACAGTAGTTGTTTTTTGTTTTTTTTAACTAGGTTGTTTTTAAATTATTATGCATAATTTCCTTACCTTGCAAACAGTCTCTGTATCCCACGGTAAGATGGTCCTCAGATCAATAACTTCACAGGACACACCAAGCTTTTCTTGAGCCATTGCTGCCACCTCTTTGATCACATGTACCTGAAAAAGCCATGTATCAGGCACCAAGTAATCTAAATTATTCAACTTGCTCTAAATTACACATATGAAATACAAGCACAGATTTAATGTATCACCTGCATGTTGAGCAGAGACCTTTCTATTCAATAATAACCATTTAGTATTTGGTGCATTCTTCTTATTTAGTACCTAATTATTCCCAGTATTTTAGCACCACTTCAGAAACTAAATTCACTGAAGAATCACAGAGAACAAAATTTGCTTTCTAGAGAAGTATCTTTCAGTGATTAGTATCAGTCCTCACTATTTCTTTTTTTTAACCAGTTTGAATGAGGTTTAGAAGGTTTTTGTTAGGACTGTAACTAAGCAAATACCAAAACACATCAGAGTAACGTATTTTAATGTAGCAGTCCCATCCAACCCTGCAGGAAGCATTAAGTACATTCAGAAATACTATACTGCACTACTTCTGATCTTAGCCAAAAAGCCAAGAAACAGTTGTAGTAGTCCCAGTAACTACTCTTACTCTAACTTACTGAAACATAGCCAAGCGATCATCTCCAAAGCATTAGCTTATGAACAGCTAGGAGAGAAAGTAATTACTACTATCTGTAATCCAGTCCTGATCCCCCACAATCAAAACATATAGCAGTAGCACAACATTATAACCATTTCTTGTTCTTCCAAGACACAGTTTAACAACAACATTACAAATGCTGCATTACCTGATTACTACAATTAACATTTTACTAAAACAAAAAACTATTCCCCTCTAGCAGGAGGCTGTCACTGAACTGGATTTCAGATTATTCCCTATCCACCAGTCAAGGAATCTATTGCATCACAGTAGATGTAAAATCTACATCAATTCCCACCCTTTCCATAAGGTGCATTATGCTAAGAACAGAAAATAAAGTAATACTATATACATTCAAACCTGTATCTTGACATTAGGTTATAAAACACTTTCCAGCAAAATGTATTTCAAATACTAGCTTCCACAAATATTTGCAAGCAAATGCTCCAACATGAAAAAATAACAACTGTTACAACTCAGATTATCCTGAGTTGTAACAAATATATCAGCAAGAAGCATTTGTTCATGAGATATATGTGGGTAAAAAATTTCTCAATTCAATGTTGCCAATAAACTCTGATGCTGTCTTTACCATTAGAACATTTCATAATACAGGTTTGGATTCTGGCAGGTGACCTCCATCAAACAACTTCTAGACACAGGTAATAGGTTGAAGCCAAGGACCATTCCCAATAATTGGTTTGGATGAGGTCGCCTTCATCTTGAAGGCAACAGAACTTAGCAACATGGACATTGTCAGGCAGTGTCAGTTGCCTGAAGATCATAAGACAATAAATCCTACACAGGCATAAATTCTACACTGAAACAAGATGATTAGGAATTTAAACCCAAACTACATCATGCATATACGAACAGCTAAATGCAAAAGGACTATTTTAAAAGGGACATCAATAGAAGCATTTTATTAACAGAGAGAAAATACAGCTTGAAGTGTTTTTGTTTAAACCATCTGCGGCTGTAGTAAGAATGTTTGAAAATTTTCAACACTGCACACAGGGCGCATGCTTTTGCTGCTACTCTGTAAAAGTAAAAAACACTTACCTAGCTCATAGGAGATATAGATTAGTTAATGACAATAAACAGATTCATAACTGATAATAAGAGACTGAGCATAAGTGGAAAGAAACTAAAAGCCTTTGCTGCCCTTCATGAGCCCCACCCAGGATAATCAGCATCAGGGAACCCCACCAGGGCAGCAGCTGACAAGCAACTATCTCATCTCCAAAACCATAAGAGAAGTTACCAGTAAATTTGTGCAACCTCTCTGCCTATTGACAGTAAATTCTGGATTGGCAGCACAATTAGCATCAAACTCCAAGTTTATGAGCTTCACCTGAATACATCTTCAGCACAAACTCACTGAATGAATTTGATCTGCAGAATCCTCCAGATGTCACCTCCAGTGACAATCCAACACATTGGATTTACTGCATATGTGTGAAACATCTGCCCCCATGCTGCATGATGTAGCCACACCCATGGTTTGGTCAGCTCCTAAACCTGGATTAGTCTGCACATCCATCCTATCTTTAGTCACACCAAAAGAAAAGTCTGTCATAACTTTTTCCAAGCACCAGAACACATAGCTTTTTTTGAAGCATGTCACTCCAATTCCCCTCTGCACAACTGCCTACTGAGTAAATTCAGCATATTATTAAATCGCCATAGCCAGCTATTAATTTATCAATTCAATAACTTTATCAATATCTACTGGAGAAAAACATGCACAAGATATTTAATAAGTTCATCATTTAATAGCAATGCAAAGTATCAGAAACTAGTAGGAATAACCATAGATATAAAGGAAATAAACTAGTCTGAAGACAAGGAAACTACCACAGACAAGCACTGAAGATTAGAAATTTCAAAGAAAATAAAACAAACAAACCCAACAACAACAAAAATGCACAAAGCCAGACATCAGTTCAATGCTCTTTGAACTATTGTAAGGCTTCAATGGAAACATCACCTACCCCATAGACCAGGCTTTGCTGGGTGACAAATAGCTGGTAAGAGAGTTACTGACCTGAGTGCCCCAAGCAACCATTGTCACATCACTGCCCGTCTGCAGCACCTCAGCTTGAGACAGTGGAATGTTGTAGGGCTCTACAGGAACTTGTTCCACTGAAAGAAAAGAGGCGAAAATAAGCATTAGGTTAAAAACATACACTAAAATTTTTCTTTAACGTTAAAGCCATCTGGAATAACAGACCAAAATTACACTGAGTATGTTACTGGCACCCAGTGACAAGATGAGAAACAATGATCATAAACTAAAACAGGAAAAGCTTCACCTCAAAATGAGGAAGAACTTCTTTATGTTGAGGGTGGCAGAGCACTGGCTGCCCAGGGAGGTTGTGGGGTCTCTGTCTCTGGAGAAATTCAAAACCCATCTGGATGTCTTCCTGCGTCACCTGCTCTAGGAGACCCTGCCTTGGCAGAGGGTTGGACTGGATGATCTCCAGAAGACCCTTCCAACCCAAAGAATTGTGTGATTCTATTAGCATTAGGCCTAAATAACTGAGTATTAGCATTCACTCCAAAGGTTTAGCTGCAATTCAAATTCTTTTTAGTTAGACTGTTACAAATATGTTCAGTGTAGAGTTTAACTTATGTTATATACCACAACAAGATGATGCATCTCTATACACATGCAAAAGATAGTAATAAGTTCTGGTGTACATCAAGTCAAAATATCAGCATCAGATATGGAAATGGACACAGCTAGAGTTGATAAAAAATCTCAAGTAATCACTAATTGAACAGAATTCTAAATTATTCCAATAATCATCTGGAGAGTCTTGAAATCATACTCAGAAACTATACTCTTAAAATTATAATACTCAGACAAGAATGATCAGCTGTGCCAGCATCCTTTGGATGCTCCAAGTATAATGCTCTACAGTTTTATGTTTAAACTGAGGTAAAAAGTTTTCAGGACCTACATAGGAAGTGCCAGCAAGAACTTCTGATTATAGCAGTTTTAAATGAGTCTAAATATTTTTCCTTTCAAAAAATGTTATCTATTCATCAAAAATACACCACAATTTGAAAGAGAAGGCAAGAATTAGGCATCTTGTCTTCTAAGATACTCAAGCTAGCTCCATTCAAGACTCATTTACAGATTTTCAAATGGAAAAATGTTAGGTCATAGTTCTAAATCAGTGCTCCAAAATACTATACATGGACTGGTGTAATGACTAAAACTATTATATAAGACATAATATATCATATTTTAAAAGAAATACTGTTTGTGATCTAAGGACAAACTTGTCTATGCACCAGCAAGTCAAATAATATTTCTTCAAACATATTCTAGTAATAAGTAGAAGGAAAAAAAAAACTTCTAAATGCACAGAAACAATTTATAAAGAGAACACTCTGCCTTTTTGTCTTAACTTATTTCATAGCTCATAAAATACTTATTGGATCCCTGCTGAACAAAATTGCTTCTTGAAGTTACAATAAAGAATCACCCTGAGTGATACCAGTAGTGAAGTGGTTCATAATTTTCCTTCACTGTTATGGTAGGCCCAATACAAATAGAATGACCTGGGCTTTTTTTCTGGCTTACAAGTTCCAAACGTAACTTCAAAAATTGAAGTAAAAAATAATTTTCAATCATAGCAGACAATTTTCTCTTTGTCTTGTTGGTAATGATATATAAATACCATGTATGTCACAGAATGGCTGAGGTAGGAAGTGACCTCTGGAGATCACCTAGTCCAAGCACCCTGCTCTGTAATAATTTATTTGAATAACCAGTAGCTAGAAAAATACAGTGCTGGGAAGGAAAGGGAAGAAAGGCACATCCAGCCCTTGCTCACTGCACATTGCTCACTGTGCTTACTGGCACACCAGGTTTCTATGGATTTTGCACGTTGTATAACCCCTAGGCAACAGCAAGAGATCCTGAAAGATAATTAAACCCACAACTATACTAACTGGTATTGCATGACTGTCTTTGTCATGAAATGGTCACCTACATGAAACCTGGAGAATAAGAAAATTAAAAAGATAACACAGGCCCTGTGAGTGGAAACCCAGGATACTGACATGAATGAGAAGGTTATGGAGGGAGTGGGATGAGCCAGAGGAAGAACTGGAAGGTGTATATGATACAGAAATAAAAGTTTTTTCTCTGTGCAGTGGTTTTATCCACTTAGGGAAATTCAATATAACATAAAATTACACAAATTAATTCATTTCCCACTGTAGCAAAACCATTCTGCAACAAAATGTCCATTAAATGAGCTCATCTATGATATGCAACAATTTTAAATGGAAAATTCAGCTTGTCAAAAATTTATAGTGAAGTCAAATTTAGAAGGATTTTTCTTGACTGCCTTTGCAAAATCTCCACTCCTTACTAATACAGATAAAAAATAGCATATAAAAATTATTCTATTAATATTCATTCATAATAATTATCTAATACAGGATAACAATGTTTACATACAAAGCAGACTATTCGTCTATTACTAAACAAAATATTTTAAATCAAATGTTTCAAATACAGATTTCAAATACAGCAATTAACAAAAAGTTGTAATTATCAGTGAAAAACGGCCATGACAAGTTAATTTTAAGAGGTTACAACATCTGTTGCATTTTCTAAAGGAGCAGCCTGAACAGCAGAAAGAAAATACATGTTTTCTCATCTTACCTGCCCTGTCTCTATAACAACCACTGATGCAAGTCATATTTATTTCTACACCACCAATGTCATATATAGTACAATTAAATGAAACTGAAAAGGTCAAAAAAACATCAGAGTAGGTTCTCCACAAGATGTCTAAACCTGATAATGTCAAGGTGACTCATCTTCTCCTTTGATTCATAACCATTATGTCCTCTTGACACTGCACAGGCTGTTAACACTTTTTATAAATCAAAGCCTCATTTTCCTTTTTAATTCAGATATTTTCTTAGTATCTCTGACATTTACGGGGACGCCACTACAGCACCTGCAACAACATTATGATCTCGTAAGTTAAATAACAACAGAATTCTCTCCTTGCATGTGTACATGCATATTTAACTCTAGATTTTTACTCAGAAAGGCTTATATTAGGAGGGAGCAAAGAAATGTAACTGGAGGAAAATTAACATACACAATACTTCTGATAAACACTTGTATGGTTATGTGAAAGAAAACAGCATCTGCTCCTTGAAGGGTGCCTAGACAAGGATCTTTACAATGCAGAAGGAGTTAACAGGAAGAGGGAGGAACCGTAAGGAAGAACACACAGGGACACAAACCCTAACACAAAGGTGGAGGGTGGTAGTTACAAAAACCAAACCTGCTCAGTCCCACTTATCAATAAGGGTATGGGGAATATGGGGGTGTTTCTTCCAGTAAAATTATCTGATGGGATGATAAAGAAAAAGGAGAAGCTATAAACAAAACATGGAGATGCACCTGAAGACAAATGTAACTAAGAAAAGAAACAAACCTTGTCAGGAACACTAAGAGAAGGGCTATAAATTTTTGGGGATTGGAATGAAGTGGGAGTGGGATTTTTGTCATTATTTTAATTTGATTTTTTTTTTCTTGTTTGTTTTAAACAAAGCATTATTAGCTTTGGGGCACCTGAATAAGGACAGAAATCCTGTATTTTAACTATCCCACCTACAGTTTATTTTCAGCAAACTGTAATTTCAAATTTGTAATTTGAAATACATCAACAACTCTGAACAAAATATCACAAACAAATATTTAGAAGCCTCACAGCAGAAAGAAAAGTCCATTAGACGAAAATGATGAGGCTCAAAAACAAACATTAATCTTACAGATAGAAAATCTTAATTCCAATTAACATCCTTAACACCTTAATTTTTCAACCAAGTCCCTACACACCCACTGTAACATCAGTCACAAAGAACAGTCTCTGAACAAACATATCTCTTCACATGAAGCTAAGACAAAAAAAAAAAAAAAAGCTATGGTAGGGACAATATAATTTCATTATTCAATGACTGAGTCATCATCATGGAAATAAAGAAAATTATTTTCATCTGGAACAACAAGATGCAAAATCTTAGGTAAAGTTTTATACGACACTAAAAAGGAAACGAAAAAGATAAATTAAGTAAGAGAGGACAACCGATATTTTGTGTTGTTTGTGAAAGCCTCCATGTTCCTAGACTTCAGAAAACCCTGTACTATTTTGAGACACTAATGGAAAGACACAATAAATACAGGTATAGTTCAAGCTTACTAAGTCAATTTCTGAATCTCTACGATTTTCTTTCTCCTGCTAGAATCAACACACTGACATGGGGTACTGTAAAAATTTTCTCTACGAAACTCAAGACAGTCACATTTTTTACACCCTTCTTTCCACCATTTATCTTATTCTTGTTTACCAGGCTTGTGTCTCATTACTGCTGCATCTTGATCTTACCAATTATGATGGCCCTGGTCAATTTTTGAATTCACCAGGACACTTGGTTTCTGTGGTGGAATTCCCAGAAACCCTGACTATGGCCAGGAGGATAAAAATGAACTCTAAGTGAGATCAATTTTATAGGAGAAGCTCCCAGACAGCAGTCATCTTCCAGTCCAAACTGACCCAACCCACAAAGGACAGCTTAATAGTAAACACAACAAACTAACGATAACATAGAGAAAGGTTTACAATGAAAATAAAAGGAACATAAAAAACATTCCATATAGAAAAATATTCCTGCTGAATAATCTATGGCTGAAGTAATAAAATATCCATGTAGATGAACAAAGTTACCTGTTACAATGATCCCTGTCATATGATGAAGCAAATGTACTATAAATTTCAACATACAAGACTAAACTGATTTTCTTAGAAATTTTAAGACAAAAAAATATAGGTAAAATATCTGAAAAATAGCCATCAGAAGACAGGAGGAAATCACTGTCTTTCAGAAATTACCAGAAACAGCAATGCTGTAACTGGTTACTGATCAGCACGTACATCACATTAAACGTTATTTCAGCACATCTTTATTCAAGATTTCTATCGCAAGCCTGATTTATGTTCAACAAATGATCCAGCAGTTGCTTTACAAGTCATTTCCTCAAACACAAAAACCTCCCTGTATTCTCAGAAGTTGTGTGATAATTGATGTGCAGCCTTTCATGTCAGTATGAAAGCAAGTATTTTATTAACTCTACAGTCTGTACTTGTAAGTTATTGGGGGGAAGGAGGAGAAATAAAGGCCTATTTCAAAAACACTTCATTTTCTTTACTTTGTTTAACAAGACTCAAACTCAAGCTAATTTTTCAAACTACTTCCCCTAAATGAATGGACAGAGGCCTTTTAATCAAATTTTGGAAGCTCTCAAAACACACTGAACTTAAGGAATGCAATACTCTACAGATACATCACACCCCACCACACTAAAAATAACTACACTTTTAAATTTACATTGCAATTGGGACTTCTGGGCCTTTTTTGAAAATATAAAAGCAAACAAGCAGTTTTAGCAGTAAATATCCTATTTGATCCTGAGTTATATTACTATTTTTTTGTAGTTTTGATGCCTGCTTTCTAAATTTTTCCCTTATTACCGTGTCTCTAGAAAGAGGATAAATTTACTGACAAAATAGATGCACTGATGGAAAAGTGATGTTAAAAGGTCCAAAGCAAAACAGAAATATTTTGTCTATCACTCAAATTCAGTCCACACAGAGTCAAATTATAAACTGGATTGAAGGATTGAGCATAGTTCCCATATAAAAGCCACAGGACAGGGAAATGCTACAGGTAAGTCATGGCTTCAGTTCTATCTTATCAGTTGCTCATGCAATTTCTCTGCCTATCTCCACAAGCAAAATTTTTCATCCATTTTCTGTTCTGTCAAGCTTCTCTAGTCCAGAGAAGTAACAAGCTCATTTTTAGAAACAACTCAAACACCATCACTGTCAATTTCTGCTGCTCCAATACATTACACATAATTTAAAGTTGTTAAAACTACTCTTAGCCAGAAAATTCACTATGACTAAAAAACAAAGTAATGGCAATCACATTTCAAACGAGGTTAAAATCTAAATGGGCATATTTTGAAGATTTTTAGAAATTAAGCATTTCAAAGAAATTTTAACTTTGGGAAAATAGTGATGGTGGGGCTCAGTTCTTTTGGAAAAAGAAAAACTGATATGGAAACTTATTTTTTGTATTTAGAGTTACCACGAGAAAGCAGTTCAAATTCTGCTAAATTTATATCAGAATTTGATAAAGAATAATACCTCTTAGTCCTATTCCTTTTTTTTTTTTTCAATATTAGGCTGTAAAGCATTCCACTTCCAAAGATAATTGAGTGTAAATCAGACAGTTAATGTTCATTTATCTTTGCAGTGAAACTTTTGAGAACTTATTCAGTTTTCACAGTTCCTCTAAAAACCCAGCCTACAACATGTTAGTGATCAAGTCAAGACCTTAGTGAAGTATTTTTTTTGTTGTTACTGTCAACATATATGTGCAAGAAACCCCAAACATTGTTGCTTTGCTGGAAAATACAACATACAAATCTTTACCTGCAGCTCTGTAAAGTATTTTAGGTTCAAAGAATATGCATGGATTTTTGTCCTCTATGCATGACAGCAGCAATCCTTTGGCCTGCAGAGGACTCCTTGGAATAACAACCTGTAAAAATATTTTTAAGTAGTTTATTTAAAATTGCAATTCTGCCAGAAACTTCCTCAATAATACTTAAAACTGAGCAATTATTTGCTTTAAATAAATCTACATACAGAGTGAGCTGTTCTTAAAAAGTGAATTAACATCATGTGCGTGAAAACACACCCCAAATTTTGAATTTTATTTTGTTCATTGATGAGGTTTTAACAGTTCTCCTCTATCCAGTGATTTAAATACTAAGTACTGTGCTCAGATAAGGTAGAACTATCATATTAACAGCAATATTTGAGGTAAAAGGAACAGAAAAATGTCAGATTATTTTATATATATTATACACACACACACACACATATATATATATATATACACATACATACAAAGTTAGTAAAATTATTGTAGATGTAGAACAAAAAATGCAGTTGAGTGATCCTCAGTTACTTAGGTAAAGATTCATGAGAGCAAACCTTAAAGGTATTCAGTCTTAGACCAGTAAATTTTGAAGGCTACAAAAGGAAATAGCTATTAAAAGTTGACTTTGTTTGCTAACAGCAGAACCCTGAATTCTGTTCATTTTGGATTTCAGTAACCAATAAATACCTTAAACTATTACCAAGCAAAAAAACCTAAGCCTCCAGATGTAATCCAAACACTCTGAAGGAAACAGTACAATTCATTTTCCTGCAGAAGAGTTAACTTTGGATATCTAAGAAAATTTCAGTTATGGAAAGAAAATGACCAAATTATTGCAGTTTAAATGAAAATAGAACCCAAGAGCCAAATTCCCTCAAATCAGAAGAATCAATTTCCAACCTAGAGACCTTAAAGAGCTGGAACACACAGCATGAAGAATACCAGCAAACACTTTTATAGCTGTGAAGTTAAAAGTCACTGAAAACATTAGTTCTAGCATTTATTTTTAAAAAATCCATTTCAACTGTATAAATTATATACATATAATATGTATATAATATATATAGCCATGGCTTCAAAATATATTTTGAGAGTAATATCACTTATTTGAATAGAACTAATACAAAATAGTGAAAACACAATGTAAATCTCCTATTATGTCAAATTTACTCAAGAAGTGATTTTTCTAAATAAGGGAGAAGCAGTTTATTAATACTTCACCAAAGCATTTGGTAACAGACACATGGGAAATTACCCATGGATGTCACTAGAACAGCTCCTTAGGAATTAATAATTTTTAGAACAGACTTTATTTACCTTATTTATTTATGATGCTAAGTCAAAACACGGTGACAAAAACTATTCCAAAGCTGCAAGTCACTACACCAGAGAGGATGGTACTAAAAAGACCCGGTTCACATTGAGGGCCTGACTGACAAAAACAAACTGAAAAATACATACTGAATCACATGTTTAAGGAGTACATTTTTGTTACAGATTCAGAACCCAGAAGCAGAAATTCAGATCTGGATTTATTATCTGCTCAAAAGATGACTAGCATACTCTGCAGTAAAGTATTAAAAAAAAGTAACAATATAGCCAAGGACCTGCTAGTGCTATTACAAAAATCATTGCTAGAAACTCGTCTGGAATATTTAATGATTCTTTCAACTCTTTGAAAAGAAAATGAATGAAACAGATGTCAAAAGAGCTCCAGATATTTTTAACATTTCTTTGATCCTTTGACTTGTTTAGTCTAACAAAACAAAGACTAAAGAGAGTACAAGTGTTTTAGGATATAAATGGGATGGTGAAGGACAGGCAAGTTAAACATACAAGTTAGTCAAAGAACAAATTTAGGCTGGAAATGAAAGCTTCTAACCATGAGAGTAGATAGTCTTACAGTGGAATGCAGAGAATCAATATTAATGTCTTCCATGTTCACCCTCACAACAGTAGACAGAAGATACAACCATTAGTAGAGTCCTCAAACCCCAACAAGCTTTGCCTGAGTACCAGTGACCACAACCCTTCCTTTGAATAACCAAAATTGTACAAACTCCCTTGGGCTTGGGCAATCCAAACTTCACCTGCCACTTGAGAAAAAACACAAAATAAAAAGCCAGGAACCTTTCATGAAGTTTAATAAGAGGGTTGTTTTGAAAGCCACTCCTTCCAAAGATCAAACCCTACCCTTCTCAGTTTTAAGATGGTGTCTTTCCTCATGTAGTATGGAGAAAATACGCTTAGATACGGGACATCTGGAAATGTATCTGAACCACCAGTTCATTTTAACTTCTTGATTTCTATTTCAAGGGCTAGAATTATTAAAAAATTCTTGCAATCTTGAAACATGACGAACTGCATCAACAAACAGCTTTGCAAAAAATATTAAAGGAACAACACTGTTTTCACAAAGCAACAATATTCAAAAGATAGAGTTTAAAACACTTCTCTGTGCACAAAAACTAGTAGGTTGTTCCATCAGTTCCACAGAATTAATGTGCCATTACTTTTAACTGAGATGACAGATCTTAGAGGTAGCAACCTATTTTAGTATTTTACCCAAGGAAAAGCAAAATAAAGTGAAAAAACCAACACAAAGATGAGAGGTGGGAACAAGGAAATTATATTACCTGGAGTGACTAAATAAAATTGTGACTAACTTACTGATGAGACTAGCCATCAGTCTAGGTAGTTGACATGAATTAGAAAGAGTTTTAAGCACCAGAGTTGACCACTAAACCTCATCCCTTGTTTTAGTATATAAAAATTTAAGAATGACCTACAAAATCAGCAGAAATTAGCTAGACATGGAGTCAGCATTGTAATCATCTAAGTTATGTTTTCCTTTGATACAATAATAAACTACTTCCATTTTTAAACAAGCTCTAGGAAACATTTGATTCAATAACCTGGCAAAAGACTGTAGATTGCTTTTCCCTATAATCAGAAAATACTTTCAAGTTCAGAAGAGGACCTCAAATACCATAAAGACTGCCCAAAGACAAGAATGTATCTCATTTCTCAAATATAATGAAGCAAAGTGTGACTAGTACAAGGTTTTTTATTTAGGAAAAGAACAAGTACAAGAAATGGCTATGGCCTCCCTGCAGATGAGTAATATAAATAATGATGAATAAAGCTTTAGGATATCAAAATCAAACAGACAGCAGTTTAAAGAGCAGATAAACAATAAACATGTCTTTAGAACTCAAATACTAGTTCTGTTTAAACTTTCTACATTAATCTGCCATGAGTCACTGCTCAGTGGACTGGAGGCCAGCTAGCACTAGGCATCTTCACTTCAAGGGATGCCACAGGCTCAAGCAGAAAGCTTGCCTGAAGCTCTCACTCAGAAAATCACCAAGCAGTTGAGTCTGGCAGGGACCTCCAGAGGGTCACCTGGTCCAATGCTTTTGACCAAGCAGAGCCCTCCAGATCCAGTTGCATGGAACCATGTGCAGACAACTTCTGAGAACCTCCAAGAATGGACACACTGTAAACTGTGCAATCTGTGCTTCCTCACGTTCAGACAGACCCTCTGGTGTTTCAGTTTGTGCCCACTGCCCACCACGGTCTTCCATATAAATTAATAATACACTTTAGACAGATGCAGAAATTTTTAAAAACAGAAAGGGAAGTACTACCTATTAAGTGTTAGTTTTAAGATTCTCTACTACACAAAACTATGTAAAATGTATGTTTGTAGTGCAAAAGACAAATACAAAATGCTATGTCTACTAAAAATTGCTTCAATAGTGGCTATAAATTCTCAAATACTTAACACAGTTTAAGTTTTCTAATAGTTTTTCATTAAAATATTCAGATATTTTGTTGTGGATTGACATCCACTCTTCTTCCCCGGCCTGCACCCAAACAGGTCCATTATAAAAACAAACAAAGAAATTAGTGTTTATAAAGTAAGAGTTACTATACCTTTATTCCTGGACAATGAGCAAAAAAGGCTTCTGGACTTTGAGAGTGATATAGTGCACCATGACCCACACAGCCCCAGGGTGCTCTAATGGTGAGGTTTCCACAATTGAACAGATCTCCAGAGCGGTAACGATATTTTGCTGCTTCATTAACAATCTGGGAAGATTTATATACAGAAGTAACATTCAGTCCAATACTTCTAGTTATGCATCGAGACACTTCAATACATACAATGTAACTACATCATCTGTTCCATGCATGAGATTAAGAGGACGAAATTATAAGGAAAGGAATACAGTAAGTCAGTGCAAAGACAAACATTTCCCAAGGCAAATAAACCAATGATTTATTGTGTTCAAGTTAGATGCCTATATAACTCAGTTGTTTCCTCTTTCTATGCTGTCAGTCAGCCCAGTCCACACCTGTACTTTGTGGACACATGGCCAGCTGCAGCTTTATGCAGAAATTAAAGACTGTGTTCAGAAGACACAGGCTGCTGAATTTAAGGCTGCTGAAGCCAACACAGCCACAAAACCAAAAAGTAAAGCAAACAGACACTTGCCTCAAACCAGATCTTTAATTTCCATTATTTAATAAGCCTTCAAATAAGCCATGGTACAGTTTACTATTTACAGTAGAGTACCAGCACTGTTTGCAGTTCATGCTTGTTTACCTAAAGTATGCATAGTATTAGTAATACAGCTGTGGTTATATTTGCAAAACTTACATATTCAAACCAAGTACTAATGCTAACAGGAGAGTAATTGAAACAGTTTTAACATTTCTTTTAACCACTCTCAAATTTATTAGCACCAACCTGATCAAATGCTGGAAAAATGTAATCTGCAAACTGAATTTCTGCAATGGCTGTAGCACCTGTAACAGCAATTCCAATACCAAAGCCAACAATTCCTTGTTCACATAAAGGGGTGTTGAATACTCTGTCTTTACCTATATTAAAAACAAAACAAAACAAAGACACACAATTCCTTTAATACAACCAGCTCTAAGTGAAAAATACTGTCCCAGAAATATTTGACTTATAAACAAGTCACATGCAATTACACATATGGCCATTTAGATGGGCTTTTTATGGTGTAGAAACAATAACCATCCATTACAGGTTCACAGATACTTTAACTCTGTAACAACTCAGAGGAAGAGAAGGAGAAACTAAGTGAAAACTAAGAATTGTTTCTGTAACTTAAACTTAACACCTGAAGGAAAATTTATTTTGATGTATTCACACTTAAACATATATAAAACATACACCCCTCACGCTCATATGGGAGTAAACAATAGTTACAAGCATTTTTTAGTTCACAATAAAGGTAAGTGCTGTTTCTTCCATTCTTTTTTTTCCAGGCACTGACAAATAACTGTCCCTACTCAAAGGCTATTAGATGTCCAGGAGCACCTGGACACCTGGATAAAACCACACTGCCTCCTGTCCACACGCCCCACCAGCAGTGCCCACTGTTACCACTCTTCTCTCCGAGGGTAAGGCCACATTTATGTAATTTGCTTTGTCTCCAAGAAACTGCAGTTCCTGCTACAAACCCAAAGTATTTGATTTAATCTCTTCCCTAGGGGAGTGCAAAAGGTTATTTTAGTCCTGACATTTTTCTGTGCCACAGTAATTTCAGATCCCAAATACGCATCAATCCAATAGATGGTTGCACACAAAACTGTTCAGTTCATGAAATTAAAATAAGGAGTGGGAGGGAGATAAAACACCACAACAATATCCTCTATAAGACATATTTACAATATTTGCCAGCAGTGCTTTTCTGCCAAGGGAGTATAGCAGAAAAATTTTGGTCTGCTATTAAATCTTCCCTTTAAAACATTGGGTAGACAGTAGATTTCTGTAGGAATCTATCACACATGAAAATGCCAAGATTTCAAACTGGATGGAAAAAGCATGCACAGTGCACACCAGTAGCTATGAAATAAATTAAACAATAACAATATAACCATGAAACAACTAATAAAAAAAACAGACTGAACTAAGTAACTAACTAATATTAGTGGGAAAGCTGTTACTAGGAGGACTTCTAATTTCAATATCTGTAAGTTCAACTATAAAAAGGAAAGCTAATAAAAGTTATTCAAAAGGGATGATTAGGGAAAAAAACCATTGCACAAGGCTGTATTTGCAATATACTACAGGGAGGTACATTTTTCAAATCTTTAAAGGACTCATCTTTCATTTTCACACGTCACCCAGCACACTGTCACCCCTTGTATCCTATCCATATGCATGTATGTGTGTGTATATATATGTCTATCAGTGAACATGTTTTTTGCTCTCCCTCTGCTTTCCTTTTTCTTCCCCTCCACCAGCAACATTCATTTAAAGCAAGTGAAGAAAGAAATGCCATCAAATGATACTACAATGTTGGTGGTGTCGGTGAGGCTGCACAAGACAACACCAAGTCCAAAGAGCTGCACCAACTGCAGACCACACGTAACAGTGAAAACAGAGAATCCAAGATTATTTTTTCCCCTAGAGGGACTCTTTACTGTGTAAATTGTTCTCATTCCTGAAGGAGCTGTAACTGCATCCTCTGGTACACTCTCTCCACTGACAGACTTCATGGCATAAAAAAAAAAGAGGAAAATAAACTTCCTGTGCAAATTTGTAGCTGTCCCAGGCCTTACCCCCACAACTGTGGAAGTGCAGAAGCTCTGTACCCATACCCATTTGTAACACCATAAACATCTGGCAAACACTTCCTTCCCTCGCTTTTTTATCATCTAGCATACCAGGAATTAGCCACCCTGATTCCCTCCTCTTTCACTGACATAATTTAAAACAAATCTTATTTCAATAAACTAAAAATGTATTAACATTATGAAGATATATGGTAATGTTGGTAATTTTCTTTCCTACTTTCTACTTCCTTACTTCTTTTAAGTCCATTGGCAGATCGCTATTTTTCACTTCACTTGCTTACAGCATATTTTGATATAAGGCTTATAGCTTACCTAACTTTATTCTTTATTAAAGATTTTTCAGAGTACACTGAAATAGCCTAATACACAGGTTCCATAAATAAATAACCCTCACACAAAAACTGAAATGTTATTGAACAATTCTGTAAAAGGAGGTTTTAACTAATAATTGATAGAAACTTGAAAATAAATTCTTTAATATCAATTTAGGGTGGTGAATTAATTTAAAAGTGTGTTAGCCCCACCACACTAGCATGTGACTCTATAATTCAAAATATGAAATACATCCTAATAAAACTGCTGAAATACTACTGAGACATTAAATGAGAGACATCATGGTGCTATCAATGGAGTATGATTAAATAAATGAAGTGAAAATCAATAAAGCAAAAGTGAAATGTAATGAGAGCTGTAATGTGAGGAATGTGAAGCACCTAATTTGGAGTTTCAGGACTAAAGGTAAAATTCGGAAACACCATGACTTAAAACAGGAAAGAATAAGCTAGGGAACTCAATTAATGAAATTTATTACTCAGGAACGGTTTTGACTGTAGCATTAAAACAATAATACTGACCTCTTAAAAGCAATTCCTAAAGCACTTTACTATATATCAGATCAGAAAAAAAACTTTGGGTAGAATTTTGAGGGATAGGGCTTTCTTTATAAAATCTAATCCCCTTATGACAAAAAGACATATGCATTGTTAGGATTAAATATATATA
>VWZN01021542.1:9899-20849 GCA_013396955.1 Regulus satrapa | reverse complement strand
TGACAGTCAACACTGCATTGCTAATAAAGGCAGCAAACATCACTCTAGAACATTTCAGCAATGTTACACAGAAACCATGGGAAAAGCACTTTGTTCTAACTGACTGTGTTTCAGGATACCATAAGCTGCTGGGGGCAGTACATCTCTGTGTACACTGACAAACAAAGAGGGGAACAGCAACAACAGAGACCAAACAGAACAGATAAAAATAGAAAGCCATGAATCAAAAACCCTCCAATCAGTGATGGGATATTAATCCAGAAAGGAAGAAAGCTATCTTCGTCTTGTTCACCCTGCAATCACACAAAGGATCCCCAAACAGTGACAAATTAATCCCATGAGCAAAAGACAAATTCATTCCAAAACATTTCAAAAGAACAACTGCTGAAAAAAGCATTTCTGCTTTGTATCTCCACAAAGACCAGCTTTAGTGTCTCAGTCAACTCTTTGTGGAATAAGTTCAGAACTCCCAAGGTACAGCATTAGGCAAGTCTCTTATACCCTGGGTAAACATTAGCTTTGAGATACCACAGTGATATCCTCCTGAAACTGAGAATCTTTGAAATAGAAACTCCCATTCAAAGCATTCACATTCTACCTGCATTTGCAAATAGCTGCAAGGGTATTAAAATAGCATTATTCAGGAATTCCCTGCAAAAAGTAAAAGACTCCTCCTTTACACTACTCTTCCAGTCAAAAATAATTTTCAATAGCTCAAAAACTTAGAAAACAACCTATTGAGGCCTGAAAATACTGGGAATCTAACTTACACAGTCATCTAGACTCCTCTGATGGCAAACAGGACATTCCATGACAAGGAACTGCAGGCTGCTGCGCAATAGGGAATTGAGTGAACCTCAAAAAGTTTGCAAGCTTCATCTGTAAAAGTGAACACATAAACCCAAAAAAGTCAGCCTCTACCCAAGCATCACTACGGGGAAAGACCTAGCAAACTCACCTTTCTTCTGCTGGCCTCTCAGAGTTCTAAGCAAGGACTGATCCTATTCCACACTCCCAAAATATCAAGCTCTGAAATAGTCAGAAAGCTCCTGATCCTTACCCTCACTAAGGACAATCTTTTGACAGGGCAGCAAGTGCACATTAGATTCTCCCTTTAACTGCAGGCCAGAATGGTATGAAAGACAAACCACCACAGAGGCACTTACAGATAAGGAAACCCTCAAGCTGTAGATGTTTGGAGGACAGCAGAAAGAACATTACAGGAAAGCTTTATATATATTTATTTAGATATTTATATTTATATTTATATTTATCCTCCCCTGTTCATGTAATTTTCATGTCTTGGCCACAGTAGGATAGAGAGTTGTTTTGGTTTTTTTTTTCTTAGAGTTACACAAAAAACACTTTCCCTATCATTCCCCTGAGTGCAATCCCTTGTCAATCACTATTTCTGTTATTCTTGTTTCTCAGTCTTCCCTTCTGTCCCCTCTCTCCATTTTTACCTTTTTTTCACCTCTGTTTTTTCCTCCCATTTCTTTACCTCCTATTATATAATTTCTACCTCTGATCTATTCTATATTTGTAATGCGAATGATACTGTTCTTTACAAGTTGCAACTTTATTTCACACAGGACATGTATTTCCACTCCAAAATCATTATTTAAAATCCATTTGTAGACTCAAAGACAAATGGACAGCATTTTCTCTGAAGGACTGGAATAATAATGTACTTCACTTTAAAAACAATAAAAATTAAAAACCTGCATTGCCTAGGCTGTAAAAATATAGTAGGCATCACACTTTTCTAAGGACAGGAAACACGTCCAGAGAACAGGACTATGGAACAGCAGACACTCCTTGTTTCAATGAAGATACTCTAGAAGTTAGAGGATGTAACTTCTGCAAACCAGTGACAATCAAAAACCTGTCAGAAAGTGATGGGAAGGAGATAAGAAATAAAACATGAATATGCCTTTCAGTGTACCAGAACAGAGGCAAGGAACAAAGAGGAAAAAACCGTACAACACTTATTTTTCTTATCTGAAAAGAGCACTCTGCATAAATATTTCAGAAAGTCTATTAATTTTCAGAATTATACAGCAACAGATCTTTAAACATTCAATTCAATGCCAGAAAACTGGAATAATATATTTCAGATCTTGACACATACCATCTTCAGTCTTACTATCATCAAAATGAAACTTCCACACACTGACTTATTTACACATGATTCCTTAATTAAACATTTTTAAACAAAATTCCTGGTAGCATATTAAAAATTCAACTGATCAGAAGGTTGTATTTATTTCCTTAAAAATTCAATGAGCTTTTTTTTCCCTCACTAGCATAAGCCTCTGTTTGTGTATATACAACATAACACTGCACTGGGAAGAAAAAAAAAAAAAAAAAAAGGAGTAGCTTTTATCTTCAATGACCAATTTATTCTAAAAGGAAATTTCTTTTCTGTCTCTCCAGAGAGACTTCAGTAACATCCTGGACAGCAACCAACATCTCTATAATACTACTACTGAGTATTAATATATTAAATTCTTCCTACTATAATATTCGATTATATTTAGACCTTGACCTCTATAAAGTGCTTAAAACTTAAGTATCAATTTGTATCAAAATAATAACTTACAGGCATAGACTGCCACCTAGTGATTTTAATTATCTACAAGGAAAAAAACTAAATGAATGAAACAAAAATCAGCCTCTCTCTTCCAGGATAGGAGAAAAAAAACCCATTCATTTCTTCATATTTTATGCCAACATATAGAAACAACCTCATATTATATTACTTGCATCACCTATTATAATTTGATGGTAAATTTGGGAGGGGGATAGGGAAGGAGTCAGTAAGTGCAGGTAATCTTCTTCATAAAATTCATCAGGATGTTGGTTGTCTCTTCCATCCAGAATTCCTCCTTATTTTACATGGAGTCTAGTAAAACAAGTATTCCATCTAGAATTCATTTAATCTCTGAGACTGCACTGATAGGTAGACATACCCCTCAAAACATTGTATTCTTTCAATTTGTGCACTTTCAGTCTTTTCTGTTTCCCCTCAGGATTGTAACTGTATTTTCAGTACATGCTGCAGTTCATCTTTGCCATTCCCTCTTCAGTCAGTTCAGAAAACTGCCTGTTTTCTACTGAATTTCACTATCAGTGATGTAAGAAATCAAGTTACCCATGTCCCCTTACCTACTTTACAAAACTGAATTTCCATTCTGCAAATGAATCCTAAATTAGTCCCTTCAGACACTCTGTTCCAACTTGTATTTCAGATATTGTCTTTCATTTACTTACAGGCACCTCACCAGCATCATAAAGAACTTTTATTTTTCCTATATATTGTTTTTTTATGGCCAGGTTTTGAGAGAAGGCTGATCAAAGATATCAAAAAGATTTGATTTTCCCCTTTTGACAGAAGGGGAAGGAGCTACAGGGGTGGCTTCTGTGAGAAGCTGCCAGAAACTTTCCCTAGGCCCAACAGAGCCAATGACAGTCAGTTTCAGGACAGACCCACCTCTGGCCAAGGATGAGCCCATCAGCAAGGTCAGTAATGCTTCTGTGATAATGTATGAAGGAAACAAAAAAAAAAGTTATGGCACAGACTGGTACAGCCCACAGTGAGGTGGCTGTGCCACTGCAGCCCATGGAGGTCTATGGGCAAGCAGAGATCCACCTGCAGCCCCTCAAGGAACCACGTCAGAGCAGGTGGTATCTAAAACAAAAAGGTTGCCATCCCATGGGAAGCCCTCACGGGAGCAGGCTCGTGGCAGGACCTGTGGCTCTGTGGAGAGAGGAACTCACAGTGGAGTAGCTTTGCCAGCAGAGTTTGTGACCCCATGTGGGACCCATGCTGGAGTGGCTCATTCCTGAAGGACAGCACCATGTGGAAAGGGCCCACACTGGAGCAGTTCATGAAGAACTGCAGCCCAGGGAAAGGAGTCATGCTGGAGAAGTTTATGGAGAACTGTCTCCAGTGGGAGAGATTCCATGTTGAAGCAGGGAAAGCACTCCTCTCCATGAGGAAGAAGCAGTGGCAGAGACAAGAAGTGATGAACTGACCATAACTCCAATTCTCTGTCTCCCTGTGCCACTGGGGAGAGGAGGAGGCAGAGAACTAAGAGTGAAATTAAGCACAGAAAGGAGGGAAGTGTAGAGGGAACGTAGTTTTAAGATGTGTTTTACTTCTCATTTTCCTGGCTCTGATTTTGATTTGTAATAAATCCAACCGATTTCTGTAAGCCAAGTCTGTTTGGCCCATGGTGGTCATCAGTTTGTGATCCCTCCATATTTTTATATCAACCCATGAGCCTCTCATTACATTTTCTCTCCCGTGTCCACTTGAGGGGAGTGATGGAGCAGTTTTGGTAGGTACTGGCCTCCAGCCAGGGTCAAACCACACATGCCTTCTCTACCTCCTTTTTTCTCAATCACTATCAACACTTTCAGTTCACTTTTCACCTAAACCTAAACACCAGAACCTGTAAAACAAACTTTTTATTAGTGTAGGAAAACAGCAAAAATGTTTTCAAATTTTTCCTTCTCTTCTAGCTGACACACTTCTCCTGTACCAAGTATGATCTTTCCAATGGTCTGAGTGAATGTGAAGAGATAGCTTCCTATTTTGTTAATCTGATCTCACCAGCACTTCATATACTTACCAATTTTACTTTACGATCACCTGAAACAAGAGCACTTCTTAGTTTTTCCTCACAAAATCTACCCTCTTATTCACCCTGAAGAGGTCCATACCCTTTTTAATCAAATGGTAATATTAGTTTCATCAACATTTGTTCAATGTTCACAGAAGTACTTCCCCAATTCTCATGTTCCCTCTCACACTTCAAAGGAGTTCTTTCCAAATACTCCTGAAAACACACCATAGCTTCCTCAAAAATCTCATTTAAAATCTTTGTTATTGTGCTCATGAAATAAAGCTGATTCTAGCTAGGCTGCTGATGCACTGTGACTGCTGGTTATTGTCCTGATTAGCACAGTGTAAACAGTCCTTTGCAGACCCCCCCTGTGCTCTGTTAGGGCAGTCAGGGCCGTCACAGTGCCTTTGAACATCACTGGCACATTGGAATACACTACCAATAAAATGCTACCACAAAGATGAAATAAGCTCTTTCCTTTGTTCCAATATTATATGACTGTTTTGCATCAAAAAAACCATCAAATGACCCTCAAAGCACCACCCTAACAATACAAAGTTTGTCCCTTCTGTCTTTTAAAGTGGAGATGTTCACTAAATCCCAAGAAGGTTGCTTACACAACCATCTGCTCCCATTACTTATTTCCCAAACAACATCCTCTGTTGCCTGTGTTTCAGCAACTGATTGCTGCCTCAGAGGTTTCCACACGGAGTCTAGTACACACAGTCAATGCATCACACCAGTTACAGAGCTGTAACTCAGTCTCAACCAGCAGCACTAAAGATCACGGCTAACAGAAGTTCCATCCGAATTATTTCAATATTAACATGTAAACTAGAGAGCAAGAGAACATCCACATAATAACTGACATAGAGAAGCAAGACAAGAAAATATGGTTGTGTTTCTGAAACTTCTTATAAGTATAGTCTTTGTCCTTTCCCTTTCTTGGTTTACTCATAAAAAGGTGTATATTTGTTCTCCAGGATGGCTGTAACACATCTCTATTATCATTAAATAGATTTAATCACTTGCTGCAAAAGGTCCCAAGTCATAATTGTGCCTTAAAAAAAGCAAGCTGCTGCAACTTAATATGTTACAACTTCTTCTTCTATGTAATAACCCAGTGGGGGAGTAGCAATTGCAGTGGGGGAGCAGCAATTGCCAAATTAAAAGCTGTATCATGTTACTGTCTCCACAACCAGCTTCCAAGACCTGTAAGATGCTATGCACTAATTAGCCTTACATGAAATATTGATTTTTATGGTTTTTTAGCATCCCAATAATTGCTCATAACAAAAAGGGTAAAAAAAAAAAAAGAGCAGAGATGTTAATATGAAACTGATGTCAGATGTATAAATTAACTTACCATACTTGTCTCTCAAGCCAACTGTACATCTGAAGACTCCACCAAAGGCCACGTCTTCACCAAATACAACTGAAAATAAGAACAGTAAGGGAGGTTAACATTCCTCCAACACATCTTACTTTTAAACAATCATGTTTCAAAGGCTTTTATATGAGATATTAACAAAAGTAACTCCTAACATTTCATTTCACGTCAAGATTTATCTAGATCTAAGCACTTCTCATGCACAGCCTGACTATAACAAATGAAGAACCAAGGATAATGAGGAATCAGATCACCAATACAGCTGTCTCAAAACAGAAATCATGAAACTGATTCTCTTAGGCTTTCATTAGCTATCTATTTTTTTAAATATCCTATAATAACACACTGTCTAAAACTAAATTAGTAGAATTTAATTGAGTCATTGAAATTAAGCCTTCTGCTTCAACTAGCAACCACTTGCATTCTTCATCCACAGATTTAAATAGAGTTTTGAAAACCATCAAATTGAAGTTTTTTTCAAAATATCAATCCAATATGAAATGTTAAGCCTTCTCCAAACATACCTGCCAGACCCCTGACAAGAGACTTCAAAGGAACTCCTCTGCAGAAAAGATGCCTATTTAATAACTAGGACAGTTCTTAGTATTTAAAACTACTATTGTGTTAATAAAGTTGTATCACTAAAAGTATTTGTCTTTAAAACTTAGCTTCATACCAAGCAATCTGTTTGGGTTTTTTTCTTTGAATTTAGGGAATGGTTATGTCTAATTTTTCTTAAAACAGTTTTGCTATCTGTTTCACAGAAACAAGTACTGCCCATTTCAATTTTTTAAACAGGTACACATGTGCAGCAATATCACCAACAGCTGCCTGCATGAACCAGGGTCAGTTCTGATTATTTCCCGATTCTTCAATATTCTCCATATTCTAAAGAACACAAAATAGTAAGTTAAGCTTCTTGCCTTTCAAATACTATTCTTAATTAAATAAAATAAATTACTGATTGGAATCACTAAAAGGCATTAGTAGACTTGTGCTAATCACATCAATGACACCACTTAAAGAAAAATAACTTCTATAAAGATGCAAAATTAATGCACTCATGGAGTGTATGATTGAACTATGTCCCTAGATAACTTCTCTAATTTTTCGTGATAATTTGTGTGGGATTTTATGTACTTAAAATCTTTGTATGTCCTTTCTGTTACCATATGGCTCCTCACTTTTGAGCCAGCTGGCATCTACAAAAATATTCCCATTTAATGCCGGTATTCACAAACTTGAATGGATTTACTCATTCAGTTCAGCCACTGAAATATATTTTCCTGGAGAGATTCTAATTCTAATCAACACAAGTATGAGGATTTCCACACTAAAACAACAATTGCTCAATTCCCACACAACTAAAAACATATGAAGGACATGCTTTCTACTGCAAAAAGTCCTAATTAATTCAGTAAGTGCAGTGATTCTGAGACCTCCTGTCTGGACTGCAGAACGCCAACATGGTCCTGCAAAGGGCTGTACAATGACTAAGCCCAGCAAAGATGAGGAGCAAGACTGGATCCTTAGAGCAACTGGTTCCCTAAAGGCTCAAGACTTGATATGAGTCTAGGTTCCTGCTGGACTAAAATTCTACTTACTTTTATGTGGCTGATTCTACATAAATGGTAATAAAATCTGTTCCTGGCCTTAATTTGCCCTCAGTTGTCTAAGTTTGATGTAATTGAGGTGCATACAAAACAGCTGAGGTTGAGAAGGAATGTATACAGGCATAGTACCGGACAGACAACATGGAATTTGTACCAACAGATTAGATAATCAGTCAGACTTTAGGTTGAGCAGTGATTCAAGCAGTGCCAAAAAGGGCTACTAACATACTAAAAAGAAAACCCAAAATTACACACGATGATGAAGCCTTTGGAGCTGTGTTCATGGCATGAAGCATCTCTTTCAGATATCTGGCCATCATCATGCCTTTGTTAGGACAGAAGAAGCAAAAGACCTCCTGTTATGTGTAAGAATTAAAAGTGGAGTCAATAGTTTTGTGTAATAGTTTAGGATAAGCCTTTTAAATCCCTCTATAATGAAGTAGCATCTTCCAAGTTATGGGTTATCCAGACCACAAAAGCCTTGCAAATCTTACATTGCCTATGCACAACAATGAACAGAAATCAGCAAAGCTATAAATTAATTTTGGAGAGCAGGGAAGAAAGCAGAATGTAGAGAGCAGAGAAATCTATGGTCTCTAAAAAAATACTGGTTTTAGTGAACAGAAAGTTTAAGAAATGGAAAAGAAAAGTAAAACGTAAAAGTTACATTTTTAAAACTCCAACTAGTAGGATTCAAGATGCCCTCAAGGACAGTTCTCAACAGTAATACTTTAAGCACGTTAAATAATGTATCTTTTGTCCTCACTTTCTAGTGAAATACACAGAACTAATACAGAAGATACAACTGCATCTCATACCATAGAATCCATTAGTAATCTGTTAATACAACACACTTGTAAGGTTTGAGATCAAAGTGTAGAAATAACTTATCAGAAAACCTTAAAGGCCGTGAGAAATACATTAAATATTGTACACAGATATGCAAACCAAAACACAATTTATATAAAGCAAAACACACTAACAAGTATAAGGTACCTGCAGTTGGATCTTTGGCTAAAGCATTGTCCAAGGCACTTGTTATGGATTGGAAGAGATTCATCTTCTGAGTTTGCCCTGTGTGAAAGTGATCATTCCACAATTTAATTTGGTTCAAAACACAAAGTACATTAGAAAACACTGGTACAAACATGTCTAAAACCTTAAAAAATTAAACATCAAAAGCAGCATCCCTGTTAGGAATACCTAAGATTCATTTGCTGAATAAACTTAAAGTATGGGATAGATGGGATTGAGCACTGTATACTTGGCCTTCCCAAGGACTGTAATTCTACTTCCAATTTTCTTTTCAAAAAACTATGCTCTTGCCTAGAGCAAATGCAGCTTTGCAATGCTCAGTCAAACGCTGGGAACAATGCCTAACTTTTCAAAGGAAGAAACAAACCTATTGTTGTTTTGAGGACTGGGATCCCCCTGCTAAAATTCACTGAAGCTTACTTTATCATTCTTTAATCACATTTTTTTAAGCTCCAGCCTTTCCCATTTACAGATCTATTATCATCAGAAATCTTCTAGACCACTGGCCTGCTCTCTGCAGTACAGTTAGTAAGTGTCTGAAGCATCAAGTCCATACTTCAAAGAAAGAAACTTGGTGCTGAGGTAAAGCAAGCTGTTTAATTCAAGCCAAGGCTACCAGAATGTCATTTTCCATTCCAGCACCACAGGGAAAAACAAGGAGGCCTGAAAGCAAAGACAGACCAAAACAACAGCCTACTCCTCACTACTGTGACCCGTTCAGGTTCTCCAAGCAAATAAAATAATTCTTAAAAGACACCAATAAGTAAGAATTTGCTCGGCTGAAATTTGGCAGCTCTTTAGCTGGAAAAGCCCTTAAGTCATGACTAGAAGCCAGGAGAATGCTACCTACCAACACACAGGGTGTAAGTTTAAATAAATAAATAAGATGATTAGATGAAGATCCTACACAAACATAAGAGGTGTTAGAATTCAGAAAGGAGAACTGCATTCTTTTTCCGGTAGTTACAGCACCTCTCACCAACCATTCAGCTTTCCTTTCTTCTAAATCCTTAATTAATGTTAGTATTTTTTGTTCAAGACTCGTGTCACACCTGAGTAGCTGTGTAGCTGCATTCCTACAGATTCCTGTGCTTGGTAACTTCACTTGTTATACTTTACATGGCCCTTTAAAGTGAGGAAAATGTGGGGAAAAAAATGTTATGGGAACTGTTTAAGTGAAACAACAGCCCTAATGAACAAAATTTACAAATTCAAGAGAAAAAAAAGCTATGGAACAGCAGCTGTTTCTCTCTTTCTTTAGTCATTCACATTAGTACTTAGGTTATCTTTTCTACAAGATACCATGAGTCCAGTATTTGATAAAAATAAATGGATATTACTTAAGCTACTGTCAGAAATTTGTCACCATGACAGTTCCAAACTGCTTCCCTTGCTTATAACACGGGCCTTTGTATTGGCTCCACAGAGGAGAGGGAGAAGTAACTGTGTCTTTTAGATTTGAACAGTGAAGTTGGAAAAGCAATACCAAACAATATCCGGATCAGTACTGCCGTAATTTTATTTCACTTCCACTACTTTTCACAGAACTTCAAAGTGTATTTTAACTCACAGGGAATTAGTTTTCTACTAATTAACAGCAATTAACAGGCATGCCACTCCAGAGCTTCTTCACATGACTTCAAACAGGGACCTGCCACACACAAGCTTCACCACGAGGCACCCTGGACGTCTGTGCAGCTTTATCCCTAACAGAAACGCTGGAGAAAACCCCGTTCCTGCTGGAACACGACCGAGATGCAACCCCAAGGTATCCAACCAAGAAGCTTTCTAGAGGGGAGTGGGGCTCATGTGACAGAAACAGCTGCTCCGCAGCTGGCAGGCTTCTTCTAGGTGAACTCGGCACCAGCCACTCACAGGGACACGTCTCAGAAATAAAAGTCAAACGCCATGCGCTGTTCATTTCCAAGTTATCTGTGTTTACTCTCAACCATGTGACCACGAGGATGACCTCGAACCTTTCAGCGGAGAGCAGCCTTTATTCATCATAGGTGTATTATCACACTCGTGACCTACCCTCGCAAGGCAAAAACCAGGATAGATGGCAAGTCAGTAAGTTACTGCTACAAGTTTTTGGCACGGGACAGGGACCGAGGATGGGCTGGCAGGTCTAAGCAAACGATGGGCCCACCTACCGCAGCTCTGGCTCTGACAGCTCACAACACTTCGCCGCCCCGAGGCGCCCACAGGGGCCCTCCCACCCACAGCCCAGGATTCCTGCGGAAAACCCGCGGGTGGAAGCGCCGAGGACACGGCGGGGTCA
>VWZN01021540.1:11148-40283 GCA_013396955.1 Regulus satrapa | reverse complement strand
AAAAAGAAATGTCCTCAAATTAAAAAAAAAAAAAAATCAATCTTGATCTCTGTAAAAAGCATTGTTATATTTAAAAGAAATGCAAAATATTCAAAGGGTTTGTGTCTGTTATTAAAAGAAAAAATAAACATGTTCATAATCACAGATTTGTACATTAAAATGTCCATCAAATGCAAAGAAAAATATTTAAATCTGTAGTAGTTTGACTGGCAAGTTTAGCTGCTGTTACTGCACTGAATTAATAATATGTAACATGGTACTTTTATTATGCTTTTTCTAAAAATCCAAAGATGGCTGAAATCTTCCTTTCTCGGACTTAAGGGAAAGAGAGAGATTTAACATCTGCAAATGGATCTGTAGTATCTAGTTGGAAAACAGAGGACATAGATCAAAAAGCTGTAATGATTATTTTATAAAAAACATGAATAAAGCCCATAATAGAAATAAAATATTCCATTTTGGTTATGTTTTAAGCAACAGTGCAACTTTATTCTGCAAGCATTTTTTATAATGCAGCAAAAATAGCCTCTTTCGAAACAGAGCAAAATTCAGTGGGAACTAAACTCTTTTAATGTCCTTGTTATTTATTCCTTTTAGGGGCAAGAATATTGGACATGACATAGATTTTTTGATCACCAGTCCGGGACTAAGAGAAGATTATGAACTTCTGCATAAAGTTATTGACTTATGGAAAAAGCAGGTATGAACAAAAGAGCACTTGGCCAAAGAGACATGTTCTAACTCCACTGAGTTAAGCCTATATAGTGCTTAAAGAACACCATACTCCTTTTTACAGCTGGCTGCAATATTTTGGAGCAGGATATTTGGTTACTAACTGTGATGATCTAGGTGCATCCTCTAGCTCTGTATGTTAAAGTTGAAGGTTATATCGGAAATGCACACACATTGTTATATCTTACCCAAAGAATATGCAGCTAGTCAGAGGTGAGAAATCAAGCTAGGTAGAGTTTTGAGTAACAGAGAAAACTATTCTTTACTTTGAAAAAACCATTTCTTTATTTAGTTTCTCCTTAAGGTGGGAGTAGGTTTTCCCAGGGGAAGCTGCTCCGGTGGGATCCAGACTTAAGTGTAGTGGATTTGGGTGACCTCATGGTGTGAGATGAGCAAGTCTGAAAGCTTAGGCACCAAAGCTCTCAAATTCTGGCTTCCTTTCAGTCCATTAATTAGAAATTTTCCCAGCTTCCATTGAAATACTGAAAAATTGACAAAATCTTCCATGATGTTTGTGTTTGGAAGAATGCACACATCCTGAAGGTCCCTTCTACCCAAACTGCTAGATGATTGTGGCATTTCATAGGGGAATTTCTCACCTAAGGGGTGGATTGTTGGTTATTTTGTTGTGGTGTTTGTTTGTTTGTCTTTTTCTATTCAGCTCCTCAGTTTCCAGCAGCTTTAAAGCTTGAAGTGTCTCAGTTGTAACAGGCACGGGTAGCTAAAGTTTCTGGGTCAGAAAAATATAGTATGTTGGGAAAAAAGAAACTTGTGTTTTTCTTCTACTTTTCTAGCCAGCTGTGATATTTTTCATCATTTACTACCAACACAGTTCAAAGAAATGGAGTACATTTCAACAAGTGAAAGGCCAGCACTCCTTGGTGAATCAAGTGCCTCCTTGCTGAGTCAAGTCAGCTTTCAGTGCAGACAGGCTGCAGAGAATGCTTTTGAATTTATTCTTGAGCTGTGTACTTTAATTAACATATAATGGGTTAACGCATGAAGGATTCAGAACATACAACTACACAAAAGCTTATGGGACTGTATAAAGATATCTCTTTAAAGGAGGGAAAAATCTTTCAGGTGGCTTTAATGGAAGGACCTCAAACTTGTTTTTTTCCTGGTAAAATGCAGCATTAGCTGAATTCCTCTTCTTGCAGTTGATTTTTAGTCTTGGAAGTGTTAACAGACTTATTAATTTTTTAGATTTTTCTCATTTCTCTGTGGAAGCTGTATGTGTTGGAGTAGATTGATAGTGGGTACTGTTTAGACTACTCAAAAGCAATGAAGCCATGGCAATTAATGAGTGCTGAGGAAATACTCTATTTATATCATCTTATGATTAATGTATAGGTCCTTTCACGGTTATTATATTCCCTTTACTATGAGAAAAGTTGCCTCTCTTCTTACAAGGTGCCTTTTACCCTTCTGTCACACATTTGAATCTCTAGGAAACCATGTATGGGTCCTCCCAAAATCATGCTTATTATAGTAGAGGAGAAGGGAAAAGTGACAACAGACCAAGGCTAGAGCCTGCCCTGACTGCAGCCTTTCATTCCTTCTTTTCCACTTATTTACTGAGAAAAATGGCTGTGATCTGAGTAGTCTGACAAGTATTAAACTTTTTCAGTTCCCTTTGCATTGCTTTCATGAAAAGGAATTGAAAATAAAGAAACTGAAAATTAATTGTTCTTACTGATTTTCTTGTTAAGGGGGCTATTTGGCAGAAAGGAGTGTGGGCAGAATATGGGAGGCCAAGGGTGGCCAAGAGTTTGATAAAAAGATTAGAATTCCTCTAGAAATCCCAGCATGAAGAACATGTCAGAAGCACAATGGCCATAGAAACCAAACCCAGAGAAGCTGGGTATAGTTTAAAGCTGTGGAAAATTATTTCCTCTGTTCTGTTTGTCATCCACATTTTTCATGATTTAGACTACTAGCTACACTACCTCTCTACTGTGGCATTTGTAATATATAGGCTTTTACTGGCACTTCTGGAAGACAAGCTGCCAGCAAAATCAAAATGCAAAAAAGAAAGGGTTTATACACCTCTTGCCTTTCTATTATCTTTGATTTCTAAGGGAGAGGGGAGGACACAAAAAAACCCCAAATAAAGCACTTTAAAACTTTTTGCAGTAGTCTGCTTCACAGCTTGCTGCTTCTGTGCTCCTGCTTCTAAGCCCAAATTAATCGATGTACATCACAGAGGTCACGATGTTGACTTCCTTTTGGCAGTCCTGAGTGAAGGATTCCATAATGTTTAGGTACTAAATTAGGGACCACAGCTTTAAATAGCTTAAAGGGCCTTTTTCTTATCTGAAAAGTACAAGCTCCTTCCATTGAAAGCTGCTGAAAACGAAGTGGCTAAATCAGCACCATCATGCTCTTTGATGCAGCATCAACAGGGATAAACAGGCTGAGGAACAGAGAACACAAAGTCTTCAAAGTAGAGTGGCAAAATGGAAAAGCTGTGATGTAGTACACAGGTTATGGTCTTAATGGTTCCAAAAAGGCTCATAAAAAAAGTAAGGAATTACTTCTGTGGGTTACAGCTTGAAAGTCTATGGTCAAACAGGCTGAGCCATCTGTGTCGATGTAGCTTCATTCACATACTGTGAAAAAATGCTTTCAGTTTTTGCTGAAAACCTATATAGCTATATTTAGCACTGTTCCTGTTCTATACATACTTTGCACAATGGAAGAGATACACAGGCACTCCTGCAGTCTCCAGTTTTTCGGTTTGTATTAATGTAAGTATAATGTTTTGTTTTTCTTTTGGCTTTAGGAAGATGAGTAATGGAGATGCCTGCCTGTGCTTACCTATTTTAATGTAGTACTGGTCTGATTTAAACTCTAGTATTCACCCTTGATGAAGTGATCAGGAAGGGGAAGGCTTGATGTCCCATTAAAGAGCATGGTGAGCAGCAAGTAATATTTCTTCTTTTAAGAAGATTTTGAAAACAGAGTTCACAGGAAAACCACACATTCATTATTAAGTGACAGATGGATTTTGCTAGCAACAAAACCTGTTTCTAAGACAAGACAGAGAAATGATTAAGAAGCCAGAGGAAAGAACCTTTTCTTTCAGATGAAAGAGTGCATAAGGATGCAGAGCTCCTTTGTGAACACATATTGTCTCAGCTTTCTTCAAAAGCATTATGATTTTTTTTTGTTTCATTTTGACTCAGATGAGGAAATTCTTACCTAAAATAGACTATTGCAAGGTGGTTAGAGCCCCGGACATGAGAGATCTTGTCTTTAATTTCCTTAGAGAGAATATAGGGTTGAATCTGATTATCTTGCTTGTGAGGTTGTTGTATAAAGTAGGCAGACATGTTCCATTTCCTGCGATGTTCTAAGGGAAGATCCAGACAGTAGTGGCATTTCTTCAGAAGTGTGATCTTTCTGGGGTGTATTGTATGCCTCTGTGTGGGTGAGTGGGTACATGTAAGTCCCTGTCTCTCTGTCTGTCTCTTTATCTCGCTCAGCAGTGCAAGTGCTCATGGCACAGAGAGGTAAACACCTTCATTCATGGATTCCACTGCTGATGTGTCCATTGCTGTCAAAGCCAGACTGCTTCAGACATGCTCAGAAATAGATCATTCCAACTTACAGGGAACTTCAAGATGAAAAAGGGACCAAGGCAACTCAGCAGCTGCTCAGTTTTGCATTGCTGATCAAATCTTTGATGCCATTTTCTAATGACTTCTTATCCTAAAGGGCCTGACTTCTTACAGGCATCATTCCTTCAGGTCTTCCACTTTTTGGAATTCCATCTATCTCATCTAGGTTGAGTTTTGTTTTTTTTTTAATTAACATGCTATATCCTGTTTCAGATTAGATATAGGAATTTCATTGAAGAAGAAAAAAAAAGAAATCCAGTTTCACTTTATTAAACCATCTCTGAAAAAAATTTAGAGCAACAACATGTACGTTTTAGAAGAACATATTGGATTACATTTTCAGATTATATAAAATGATCCTACTTAGCTTTAACAGAATTAATCCAGCTAGCAAAAATTATGAATAATGTCAGAATGTAACACTAAATATAGTATAGAATTCCATTTAATTAAAAATGACTGAGAATGTTAGTTACCATATTTGATTGATTTTTCAGTGATTGATTTAATATTGTTCTAAAATGTCATAGTTTTCATCAGTTTGAACATGGATTTACTCCAATATCAATGCTATTGATGTGCCAGCACTCAGCATATTTAAGTAAAAGTGTGCAGTCATTCTAAAAATGGAAAATTGTTGAGGGTTTTAACATAACTGTCCTTAAAAATACGTTTAGTTTTGATGGTGCTGTAAATATGAGAAATTAAAATGCCCACACTTTAAAACTTGACGGTGTAAACAAGACCCACAGCACTTCATGGTGTATAGATCAATCTGAAATGTGCAAAGAACTGCAGATCCCCTGACACAGAGTGATGAGAAGGCTGCAGCTCTGCAGCTAGCTGTGGCCAGAACTTCACACAACCTTCATAGCCCACTGCCCCTTCAGGCAGTGCTTTTTCCAAATGTACCTTTTCCAAAAGTGCCATTTCACCTTTACTTTATGGGGTGATGGTGATGGCCACTGTCTAATTATACTGGGTTAATTGCAAGCACTATCCCAGTGCATATGACCTAGGCTTTGGCTCCTGTTTAATGGTGATACCCTGACTTCTGGTACATACTTTGTAGTGTCCCAAATTTCCTAGAGTAAAAAGAAAAATGAAGTAAAAGATGAGAAAGTACTGCTAAGTAGCTAAGAGATTTTTATAGAAAATGGGAAGAACATTGGTGCTTAATCAAAGTGTGAAGTCATCAATTAATGGTCAATGATTGTTGATACTAAAAATATTCTTATTAGTGTTAAAAGCAACAAAGTTAACCTGAAGGGAGGATAGTTTCATCAAAAAAGTGCAAGGAAAATAAGCAGTTTTTCATTAACATTCAACAGCTGTTTTGAGACTATATTTGGAAAGAGCAAGCATCAGTGCCTCATGACATTGGGGTAAAATTAAGAAAAAATTGCTGTTTCAAAGATAGATGTTACCTGCTAAATTTAAGCATTTTCAAATCAGCAGACTTGGATACTAGAGAAGAAGCTACATAAGGCGAATTCTCATATCAGTTTATAATAAATTCTCATAATCAGGAAAAATTCCAAACAAGGGAAATAATGCCAATTCAGATAAAATAGTTATTAAACAAGCTGGGTCATTGACCCATAAAAAGCCTGTAACTGAATTCCAGTCAAGTAATGGGACTGTTAATTTGGAACTATTATCAACAAAAAGCTGGAGGCTAAAAATGTAATAATACCTATCAGTGTCTCTTCATGGAAATCATATCTTGTTAAGTGTTTTTGTTATGCTTTTTTTGAGGGCCAGAATTATAGCTCTGAGTGATAAAATAATTTCTTTACTGTAAAGTATTCTCTAAGGCATTTAAGATATTGTCATGTAAAGTTACTGCACCTGCACAAAATAAAAGAAAAAAAATCAAAATCTGTTTTTTTTAATACAGAGGTATTCTTCCAAATATCAGTTCATTGTTTCCTGGGACATTAAGTGGTCTAATCTGGAGACCTTTTGTCCTGGTTTTGGCCCAGATCAGAGGGAAGGGGTGTGACCAGACTCTAATGTTATTCAGTACCGCTTTCTATCATTGCCAGGGATGGGGGAAAGGGATTTTCTCTCTTCCTAGAAGAAGGATGTTCCTTCTAATGGGGGAAAGTAGGGCAGTTTAAGTGGTCTGATATTTTACATGTAAATCGTTTCTTTGTCTTATACCTTTTGGTATTACTATTGCTGCTGTTACTGTTTGTTTTCTTACCTCATTGCTGTTTCCAGGAAATTGTTCAAGTCCAGGGTCTTTGCCTTTTGTGTTTTCAGTTGTGGGGGGGAGGTGGAAGCAAGATGTTTGTGGTTTTAGCTGAACTACTAAATGGGAGAAATACCATTCCTAAACTACAGCACTATTGTAGCCAACAACTGACAGCCATCAAATAAACCACTTCTAGACACTCTCATTTCAACGTCAAAATTTAAACAAAGCCCGTAGTCCAGAAGAAGGAGAATGTGTAAACATTTGAGAGATTTCAAAGCAGAAACAAAAAAGTGATCCAAGGACCCAAAGGAATTGGCATTCCCTCTGAGCAGAAGACCTGGGCAGGGATCTTCCATCTCTCTGGAGACTCCAGAACTTGTCACAAGATACAGTCCAAATGTAATCTTCCGTTTTAGCTGAAGTCAGCAAGACTATTCCCTGGACTAATAATTTTTTCTAGATGTCTGGCACATGGGAACACATCAATCCTGACTACAAAATTTCTGTTGACATTGACTAGAAAAAGGCTTAGGAGAAAAGGAGGAAGGGGAGGAATTGCAAATTTATCTCTTAAGTGCAGGGCAGAACCTCACTACTTTCAGATGTCTACCAGTGCAGTTTCCCTCAAATACTTTTCCAAAATCTGAAGCTGCTTCATGTCTCTCCTTAGCCCAGATATGGCCTGGCACAGTTCCATGTTTAATGAAATTACATTTCACATGAATTTTTAAGACAACTGTCTAGAAACTCTGGAATGACAGTAAAACCAGTTCAGCAATTCAATGTGAATGATATCTTCTCTTTAGGGCTTACTCCTATATTGTGACATCATTGAATCAACATTTGTAAAGGAACAGCTGCCAAGCAGGAAGGTTGATGCCATGGATCATTTTCAGAAGTGTTTTACAATTTTAAAATTATATCAGCCAAGAGTAGACAACACCACTTGCAGCATGTCAAAAAAATTGGGAATGGCAGAAGTCAAAGACTGGAAGGCAATCCGTGTGGATCTGGTGATAACCCCCTTTGAGCAATACGCGTATGCTCTGTTAGGCTGGACGGGCTCCAGGGTGAGTAGCCACAACAGTGTGTGATCTCTTAGCATTGCAAACACCTTTTTGTTGTTGTGGGACTATTCAGAGTTGATGGATTAAAAAAAAATATTCCTGATGTCCGCACCTCACATTTCATGCTGTCATCCACCCCTGATCATGGGTTGGAGCTTAAGAATTCATCATTTATGGATGTCTCTCTATGAAAGTTCAGATCTGTTTTTCTCAAAGCTTAGTGTTTAGGTTTATGAACTGGAAAAGCTAAGGTTTTGGTCAGTTGTATTGTCTTTTTACATCACGATAGTGTTAACAAGAAATTTAAATGATTACTGAGAGATGATTTGGAAAGCATCACATAATTTTACAGGAAATTAAACATTTGAGGAAGAGATGTTCTGAATTGGAACTTAATTTGTTTTGTAGGAAATTGAAAACTATTTGACATCTTTCTTTTTGGATTAGATCGAATGTTTTGTTTCAGTTGCATTTTAATTGACTCTTTTAAATTGTACAAAACTGGAAAAAAATTTTAAATTAGACATTAGTTTTGAACTAGAATAAAATATATTTTGATTTATGTCTTAATTAGAAAGCTTGAAATGATAGATACTTTTGCAATAGACACTAGTTAGCTGGCATAATACAAAATATTTTCAAAACAAAAAATTCTACCTAATGCAAACTCAAAACTCGAATGATTAATCTCCCTCCAGACAGAATTATTTTTTAATCTGTTCTACATTCTTGCTTTCTGATGTTCATTTCATAGGGAGTGTTTACATGGTACAATGGAGAGCTCCTGAGCCTGCTCTGAATTACATTTTTGATGTGCTGGAAGCAGTACTGGTGCCTTGCCACTCTCTTCTGCTCAGCTTAATTGGAAGCAGGATGGTTTAGACCAGGCAAAATGTTGAAATTGATGTGTTCTCCTGCTGAGCTTATGAGTTACTTCAGTCACTTTTTTGAGATAACAAAATGTATTTATTTGGACTTTGGATTAAGTTCTGTAGACTTTGGGGTCCTTTCTTATCCTGGAAGTGCTTGGCAACTTAAAAGCCCTTCTCTCAACTCTGTAGATAGTTGTCTACACTCACAACACACAGTGTGAGGCCCTTTGGATGAGTAGGCAGTGACTTCATTTTTCTGTGCCTCACTGAGCTCCTGCTCCCTGTTGAGCTAATTCACCTGCACACTGTGGGAGCCCATCACAGGTTTCCTTTCTTACACAGTGCCCAAATTCTCTCAGAGTAACCCACTGAAATGACGGACGATTCCCTATCAAACATTTCCTTTGAGATGATTGATTTTATCAGACTATATTCCTTTAATAGAGGTAATTTTTAGCTTATTACTTGGTTTTGTGTTTGAAGGTACAGATTATAACTATTTTGATTTGTGCATGTGTTTGATATTTGTGCATATGTTTGGCATTTGCTATGTCTTTGGCAGCAATTTGGACGTGATTTGCGGAGGTATGCTGCACATGAAAGGAAGATGATATTGGATAACCATGCATTATATGACAGGAGAAAGGTACTGTTTATTCTAAGAAATAATGCTAATGTGTTTTTATTTCTGGGTGTGTGTTTCCATTTAATTTTTTAATATTTAAATGTATAGAATATATTTTTTTGCTATTTTGAGGTAATTCCTGAAACGTAACAAGAAACATGAATTGCGGGGCTGTTTAGCCTTCACAAAACTGAGAACAACCCATCTGCAAGTATTTGAAAAAGGTACTTTACTGTCCCATTTCAGAAGGCGAGATCATTTCTGTGTCCCCAGCACACTTTCAGCTTGTATTAGTGTGACATTGCAAATGAAGAGGGGATATTGAGTGGTACAGGCTCAGTTAGAATGCTTGAGGAAGTTTTTGCAGGTTATGACACTAAGTAGGGATTAGGGATCATCCTGCTTTTAAAGCCCTGCATTCAGAAGTCTGTGTGGAATTCTGTTTAGTCAGGCTTGGCAGCCTGGGGAGTAATTGGTATAATTTCTGGTTTAAAGGTGCTTGGCTGCCGTTATACTGATCTCTGCATTTATCTGGCTTACTGTCTGTATTTGTATTAGGCCATTTAAATAATAAGCAAAAATCAATACTGAAGATGCTTATTGATGTCATTGTAGTACCATGTCAAGATTTTACATTAGCATTTCCTATATATTCCTTATAGAATGGAGACTGCTTTTAGCGTCCCTACTTAAATGCAGTATAGTCTCATTGTTCCTTTCTAAGATGCAGGAGTGATCTCAGCCATGACTCCATTTTAGCTGTTTCCATATGTTCTTGTCAGGTCCAGATGCTGCTATAGCATCCTCAGTTCACATGGAAACCTGGGGAAATTATCGGGCTAATTATCCATTTAGTCAGATATCCTGTCGCCAGCAATTGTCAATACTAGATGCTTTAGAAGAAAACATAAAATCAATAGAAGATAAATATGCTATCATGTGTCTAAAGAGGATGTTTCTTCACAAACTCAGGGATGATGTCAGTGTATTTCTGCCTGTCTTATATTTCGAAAATATTCAAAATATAAACTCTTTTCCTCTACGTAATATAGCTGGTGTTATTATCTGCACGTTAATAAGTGCTCTGTTCAATAGCTTTTTGGATGTAGCAGAAAATGGCACTAGGTAAAACCAAAGAATTTGAGGAATGACAGTGTTATTTTTTTATAAGCAGCAAAACTTGCCTGCTTGGTGTATGAGTATGTATCACTTTATCTGCTGCTTTTACTCAGAGCCCCAAGGCTTTCAGGGATGCAAAATGGACACTGTTCTTTCATGAACAACATCAGTCAGTATTATTTTTCTTGATTATGTTCAGGCTTTATAGCTGACATACCATTAAAATATTTCTGGGGGAAAAAAAAGTGAGTTTCCACCTGTGTTTTGGACTGGATTATCCAGGATGATTCACAGAGAAAAGATTAGTTTATCTTCACACTGTCCTCTGGGAAGAAAGATGCTCTTGTCGTGTCAAAATTTCAAGTAAAGAGCTGAGACAGAGAAAGATTTAAGGTCTTAAACCTCCATTGATTTCAAGGGCCCTGCATTTGCAGTGTCTGGCCTTAAGTTTCTCCTGTTGAGTATCTGCCTTGGAAACTGGAAATATACAAAGAAATGTGTATACCCATGTTGTGGTTCCCCAAACCATCAGCTGTAACTGTGACTTAATCTCCAGACCTTCTGCATGCCTGAGTCTCAATTTAATTGAGTTTCCTCAATTCCCCAGTTGTACTGCCCCAAACTGAACAAATGGACCTGAAGAGAGGGCTGAAACTCAAAACTCAGAACATTTTCCTTATTCCTTGCCATAATGCAGGAGTTCTTGACAAAGGCAAAGAAGAAAAACCAGCAAACCAAAAATCAAACTGAATGAAACCCAAAACCCACACCAAATATTCAGGGAAAATTTCAACTGTCCTGACCACAGAGTCCTTAATCTATGATTTTCATATATCAAATGAGCCACATGATTGGGTCAGCTGTCTCTTTCAGGGAGGGACTTTGCTTTCAAATGTCTATCTGTCATTTCCCCCCCTTGCCTCCCAATATCAAGGTCTGCCATTTCTCACTGAATCCCAAACACAGCTAGTTTGTTTCCCAATTTTGGGGTTTTTTTTGCTGTAAACCACAGATGCACTGCAGATTTCAAATACAAGTTGTGTTTATATGTTGACACAGCAGAATACTGTTCTTGTTTCTGCTGCAGTCTCAGAAATAGCTAAATTACATTAGCTGACTTTTCCACAAAGAAAGAAACTTCTATGGCAGATATGCAATATGAAAAATTTCAGATCAGGCAGCATTGAATTTATAATCTGCTTAACACAGGCTCTTTTTTCAAGTAGTGTTATTATAACAAGAAGCAGGGAGATGTCTCTCTAGCAAGTATAATAATATTTATAATCTAAAGTGTTAAATTAAAAAATATTTAATAATTATTTTCAACTTTAAAATTTTGTATTATGTTATTCCTGCAAATGACAAAACAAAAACCTTCCATGCTGCCCCCCAGTGTGTAATAAGCTCAGAAGAGTGCAGAATACAGCAATGGTGTCTGCCTGTGAAATCTGATGGCTCATAGTGGAAGAGGAGAAGTTTGCAGTAAATTGTGTGGCTGATAAGACTGAGTCATTTTTAAGGTCATCAGAGTAGTAAGCTTAAAATAAGTGATTAAAATAATTTGTAATTTTACACAAGGGAACATATGCCCAAATTGTAAATTGTTTAGGGTTGGCTTGTTGGTTATTTTTGACATTAAGCCATGAAGAGCAGAGAATCTACTTCATTTGTAATCCTTGCACTTTTCTTTTAAAATAATTTGACTCATAGGGAACAATAAAAACATGGGTATTTTATCTGTACTGTCTCATAAAATTGCATTGAAACATGAACATTTGTATTTCATAAGTGTATTTCTTTTTGTGAGGGGAAATCTTCCCCTCTTAAAGCTAAAAAAAAAATCAGGAAGCAGCTATCCCTTGTGCAAGCTGCTTAAGATCCCTCAGCACAACCTTAATTAAGGTTAATTAGGCACCATATGTGGAAACTGAAACACATCTTTTCCATATTTCTCTCCTTGTTTGCTGAAGAGAGGTTATTTTATGCTGGCTCTATCCAGGCAGACAAACCTTCATGCTTCATGCACAGTTCCAACAGTTACGGGGGTATTGACTGGGGTAGAATTTGGGAGCTGGACCAAATTTTTTTTGCTTAATTTTTTTTTTTGTTTGTTTGTTTGGTTTTTTGGTTTTTTGTTTGGTTTTTTGTTTGTTTGTTTTTGTTTTGTTAGTCTATATGTGTACACAGCAAAAAGGATAGGAAGATCAGGAAGTCAAACTATTTCTTGATCCTGCAGAACAACAAGTCCTTTCCTTAAGAAACACTTGCCTGTTGTCATTTAAAATTTTTCATGTCATTATAAGTAGTTAATAAACCATGCTCTAGTAAATACTATTTGCTCTTATTTAATTTCTATTTGGTGGAATGTAACTGTACTTTTAAGAGAATTACAAAATTCATTGCAATTTCATTACAAAAGAAAAATATTTCCTGATTTGCTCTACATTTCAATATATAATTCAGTATACTTTATTCTTCTATATTAATATTTATCAGCCCTTTGGCACAGATGCTTGCACTGTGGCCCACTGCTTGAAACATGATGCATGTCACAGAATCCCAGATTCCAGCGTTCAAAGGGTTGCAGCAGGAGAGAGTCCTGCTTACTTTAATGTATTTCCAAAGGGATTCTGCCAGGAATTGGGAGCATTAACACAGCAGTTAGGAATCAATTACATAGCTTTGCAGATGGGAACAAAAGGAAGAGAAATTTTCTCCAGGGACTCGTTACAAAGTTACACTGTGAAATTATTCCTCAGCCTTGATTTATTTTTTTTCCTTTCTAGTGTGAATCTTTTTCATATATTTGTTGGTTTTGGAAGACAGTGTGCAATTATCAAACTAATGATTTTTTCCGTTCTGTATTAAGAAAGGTAATTTATAGATCTTCCTTTCCTAGGAAAATTTTGACAAGAAAATGCCCAGATATTTTCTACTAATTATCTGTCAGCCTCTTTTGCATAAAAAGATGAGTGTATGTTGAAATCTGTGTGTCTGTAGAGCTGTGTACTAAAGGTATGGAAATCAGCACTTGTATGTACCAACCTGAGGTCTGTAGTTCCTGTGATTTACACCAGCTGGAGGTCAAACCTTACAGTGATCCCCATTCTTAGAGAATGGAGTTCATTATCAGTCACGAGGAAGAAAGAGAAGTTGTACGTTCCCTATGTCTTATGGTATTATTGCTGCTACAAATGGCAGGATGTTTTTATGAAGGGGCAGATAAAATTCTCATTGTAAAACTTTCCCTATTCATAAATGAACAATATGCTCTATAATAAAAATAGAAAAGGTTCTGAAAAAAAAAAAAAATCATTTTTCCATAAGTCAGGTCAGCTGAAGAGTAGGCTCTTCCTTAGAAAAAATAAGGTCCTTAATCTGTAAACCAGGACATCAGCAGTTATTTTGACTCCTCTGTGTTGAATTAGGAGGCAATTACCCCTTAACCCCAAGCAAAAAAATTTTGGGTACAATATGCATTGTCTCTGCACTAGTGGTATGCATGCTAGGACATTGTTGTCAAGTTTTGACAACATTCTGACAGCTTTTTACCTGGGTAAAATAGAGGGAAATCTAGTGGATGCAGCTAAAGAAGATATCACTCCAAAGCCTGGGGCTATATTTTGTTTTTAAATATCTGTCTTTTAGATTAGTAATTATCATATGTTTATGGGAAAATGCAAGAATTGTGTGACTTACTTTCTCTTAATGTTTTATTATATTGGAATGATATTTAAAGCGGCTGGCAAACCACAGGATTTCTATTCTTAAAGGAGCTGTCCCCGTTGTATGAACGCCCTTTTTCCATATCAGCAACCTGGAGTAAGATTCAGGAACTACAAAGGTTGTTGGTGGCTTTACCAACTCTGGAGCTGCTGGTGGAGTAGAATATCTTTTCATGCAGAATGACCCTGTGGAGAGCAGCTGAAACTGGGCTTTCTGTTACTGGATTTTGCACTGGCTGGTAGAATGACAAGACTGCAGCCAAAGGGTCATGAGTCAGGTCAGATGTGTGACCCCAGAGAGCAGTCAGACAACTTTCTGACTGTCATGTTTGCTGAATGTTTTCTGATCCCTCTTGTAACCCTAATTTGGCTTGTGAAAAGGCAGCATGAGAAGGAATTGTGACATTTAGCATGAAGTGATGATTGTGTGAGCTTAGGTGTGTCTGCATGTTTATGTAATACAGGCTAAGGAAGGAGGATGGTCCAGAGGTCTGACTTTTAGCTTGCAACTTGTGTCACTCTGTAGCCAAATTTTCTCTGAAGTTTTAAGCAGGTCCTTTAGCCTTCTTTGGTCTCACTTACCACCAGTAAAACCCAGTTCCTGTGATGGAAATGTGCAGTAATGGTAAGAAGTTAACCGCTGAAGAAGAAGCTATTTCAGTTTAATGAATAATTTTCATCACTCTGTGTTTTGTCTTTCTCTATAGCTAGAAGAGAGAACAAGGTATAATGAAGAATTTTGATTATTCAAAATTTGCTTGGTCTCTTAGATGGAAAGTCAACATGTTGGCACTTTCTGCTAAAGGAATTTCTTTCTGAATCTCTTTCTTTCTGAATCTGATTTTTGGAAACAATCCATAACTGTTCCAAACCTCCAAAGCTCTGGCAGCTCTTGGGGCTGCAAGCTCTGAGGCTTTTTCTTGGCTGGCTACTCCAGGCCAGTGGAGCCAATGAGCTCTGGGGACCCTGGCGCTGATGTACTTAAAATTACTAATTTGAACTCAGGCTCCCAGTAGCCTGTCAGGCAGGTTATTGAGAAGATGTGCAAGCTGGCAGGAACTCAAATAGGCTTAGGTTTTTTTAAAGTACCTGGTAAACTAGATTCTATTGGATTGTGACTTTTTTTTTCAGGGCAATATTTTGATAACTACATCATTTTTATGGAACACTGGGATGAGTGAGTAGGAAAACTCCAACAAAGTAAAATTCATTAGTGCTTTGCTGATTAGATCTGTTCAAAAGGTGATGTGATATTATTTTTGTTAAACTAACTAACTATACACGTGTTAGTTAGAAATGCTGTTCCCTAGATCTCTCTCTTCTCTGGGAATCCTGAGAAGTTGCATTATAGTGATTCTCAGCAAGCCAAATCCATATATCATCTTTCTCAGCTTGCTGTGAGGATATCCTACAGCTTGCTGTGAGAATATCTCAAACTTAACTATAAAGGATGCTTCTGAAAGATCTACTGTTCTATGGAAAACCCAGCCCTACCATTTATATTGTGGATGAATATGACTGTTTAAAATGCAGGACTTATCAATCTATTTCACTGTTGCTTCCTGACTAAACTTGCTTATCTTAATTAATTAAAAATTAGCACAATTTCCTAATACTTACAAATCCATGGGAAAATAAATGTATTTGTGTTCATTTTTTCATTTTGGTAACTATTTGGAAACTATTCCTTGGAGTTACAGTAAAGAATGAGGTTTAAAACTTTCTCACTGTATGTCACAGTTTCAGCTGCAGTGGGGCTCCCTATTGCTCTTTCTTTTTATTCACAGTGTATTTATTTTTCTTGATGCTGCTTAGCAGCTATTCAGAACCAGCTCTGCATAAAACAGGAACTACCCTAGAAATTCTGAGTGATGTATTTCCTCAAATCACTATCTCGGGGGCATGGAAGAGAGCATGGGTGAGTTGAGCTGAAAGAGCAGTGGGATGGGGTGGGCTGGATGCCTTAAACGGCTGCAGGTGCTTTTCTCTATTCCTGTTTCATGTCAGGAGATTTCTAAGGATGGCATGTGGAACAGTTTTATGGCTAGGTTGTGGCCATGTAGAAAGTGTCTCTCTCATGCATTTTATACACTTACCAGTGGAAATTCTCACACCATCAAACCAGGTGAGGTTGGAGGATTACATTTGTCCTGTAAATTCTGATATAATTAGCATTGATGCTTTTTTTTTTTTTTTTTTTTTTTTTGGGAAAGAAAAAACCCCCNTTTTTGGTGAAAGAATAGATGGAGTTCTTAGGGTATAATAGATTAATTGAATTATTAGCATATGAATGTTCTTGCACTGACATTGTAGGTTGATATTTTTTGTAAAAGAAGGATCATGAGCTCAGTGTTATTTTGAAGAGTCGTTGAGGCAGAAAGCAGTTATTAATTTTATGTCCTATGTAAATTTAAGATGGGAAATAAGTCCCTTAATGTTTTCTATTAGAGAAATATTGGAAAAAATATGACACTATACAGATGACTGACTGATGATTGATGATAATTTTGCATTTAAAAAACCTTGTATGAATTTGAACGACATGAAATGTTATTTAGTTGTTGAATAACAAGAGAGGTGGTTTATATAACTGTTCTGAATAACAAACTCATAAGATGCTCTGGAAACTTCATAATGGGACCCAGCTTTGCTACTCACTAAGTGCTGTGCAGTTACACTGAATATAGTAACATTCTGTGATCTCAGTTTTTTTAAGAGAAAGTTTACTTTTTCTTGGGAAACCATAATAAGCATGAAAGGGGGAAATTTATCCTGGAATTTCTTTCACACTGTGAATCTCACATGCACTCAGTTTTCACCATCAGTATTGCACAGTCTTTTGCCGCTTGCCTGCAGAGTGGATTCCTATCTACAAAGTCCTGACTGGCTCTTCAGGCAGGGCTTGTCCTGCCTGCCTTAGCATGTATCTGTCCAGCCAATTGAAGGTGTGATTACAACCCCAGTAAATGACCGTTTTATGACAGTAATGCTCTGGTGAGCTGGCTTCAGAGTGTCTGAGTTCTGCTCCTGCTCATCTTTTGCCCAAGCAGCTGCTTCACAGACAACCCCCATGTTTGCGGCAGGCAGCCCATCCAGCCATGCCTGGCAACGTCCTCGAGCTTCTAGTCTGCTTCTAATATTCACATTTTTCTCTGGCTGAGTCTGCATCTGTGTTGTGACTTTGATTTTGAAACATGACTTACCTGACAGTGACCATGCTGGTGCAAAAAGTCACGTTCATGTGTTCCTGTGGTGGCTTGGCTCCGAGGACGGAGACTGCTCAGAGAAAGCCAGACTGATTACAGGTGGCTGGGCAGTTACTGCCAGAACTTTGTAAATATGTCTCCTAATAAAAAGCCAGCTTTGTTTTCCAAACAGCTATTCCTTCCTTTCACTGACAACACATTAGTTCTCAAATACCTGTATCACCAGCAAGAGCTGTCTATGATTTTATAACCTCATTTTATTACATAAAGTTGTGTAATAGTCACAGAGTTTAATTGTGTATTCAGTAGTTACAGGCTCTAGGTCTGTTTTTTGGTATCATCTGAGAGAATTTATTCCACACTACCTTTCATTGAAAAAGATGCTTACAGAAGTTTACTTCCATAGTTAAAGAGACCTTTTTTTGTGGTTCTGTAAAACTGGAAGTTATAGTCTTATTTTGGCAGATGCTGCTCTAAAATTATAAAGTTATAATCGTGATATAATCAGCCTTGAGAACATCTTGATGAATTAAACATGCTGCAGCTGCAGAGTTTGCTTTAGACATCTGCAACAATGACTGGATTAAAGCTACAGTAAACATAAAAATCCAGAATTTATAATATTGATTTCCACTGTGCTCTCTACTGATCTCAGAAGGAAGTTGTAGCCATATGAGGCTTGACCTCTTCTCCCAGGCAACAGTGACAGGACAAGAGGACACAGTCTCAGGCTACATCAGAGAAGGTTTAGACTGGACATCAGGAAAAATTTCTCCACAGAATGGGTGATTTGGCATTGGAACGAGCTGCCCAGGGATGGGATGGAGTCACCATCTCTGGAGGAGTTTTAAGGCAAGACTGGATGTGGCACTCAGTGCCATGGTCTGGTTGACAAGGTGGTGTTGGGTCTTAGTTTGGACTCGATGATCTCAGAGGTCTTCTCCAACCGAATAGATTCTGTGATTCTAAGATTACTACAATTAAACATTGAGCCTTGTAACCAGATGCACACATTTTCATTTATGTTTCAATTCTTTTCACTCTCACTCAAGAAAGTGTGAAATTGCATATGTGATTTGGGTGATTTTTGCTTTTTGCACCAGGTATATTTCTACTTTTCTTACTTCTTGGTTAGTTTAAAAATCATTATGTGTTTTCTTACAAAGTGTGCTTCTCCTCAGTGTTCTCTTAGCATTTTAAATGTTTCTTATACAGCATATGATTGGCCATTTTTGTGAAGTTTGCATGTAATTCATATATGTATTTAGCTAAACTAATCTCTTTGCAGTAGCAAGCTGTACATCTAACACAAAGATCAAAATACCTAATTGTAATTTCCTATCCTCAGTGTGGTTTTTGAGCCGTTCAGAAACCTGTATTGCTAATGAAAAGACATCTCTCAAAATGCATAATTTGGTGCTGATCCTGAATATTTTGACTATACTTTTTTGCTCATTTTAATTTCTAGGGCAGTACAGAACTGATATTTTTCAGTTGTTTTAATTCAGTTATTCAGTCAGTATGCTTGGGTAAGTTATCAAATGTTGGGTGGGTTACAGAGTCTCATATTTTCTGTTAAAAGAGAAAAGTAATTATTTGGAGAAGAAGCTAGGTAGAGAGGAAGCTGGAAAAGCAAGAAGCCAAGGACCAGAGAGGAAAATGGCTTAGGAAGTGGGAGTCAGAAGTGGATATACAAATTTGATAAGTGGCTGGAAGAAGAGTGGCTGGAAAAAGCAGTGGGGAATGGAAAGGGTAGATTTAATTAACAGCTCGGTTGTGGAAAGGAATAGAGGTTGTTTGAAGAGACAACTGAAAAGGGGCACAAAAATAGAATGACAGGGAAGAGATTTAAATGGAAGTTTGATGGACTGAAAAATGAATCAAATTCATCAGGCTAATACTCTAAGCTGGCAACAAGAAGTAGGTAAATGTTCCATTGCCCCAAATGAGCAAGTAAACCATACATATCTCACTTAACTCTGGAAAAGGTGTGAGAGGAGCCTAGAGTTACATTAGAAATCTGAGAGCAGACGTCAACATCTTAGCATAGGGGAGTAGCAAAGACAGGGAGCTAGAACAGATGCAGATTATAGAAGCTCAGTTTTCTAAGACTGATTGATCCCACATTGGTCTGTAGCTCAAGATTGTGTCAGTGCTGTCAGCAAATACTTGTTAGCCCGGTAGCACAGTACATTTCCTGCCTAGTGAACAAAGCCTAAGTATTTTACAAGATTTGAAGTAAACAGCATTTCTTTGAAGAACTGGTCTCTATGCATAAACAGGAAAATTGAATTAATGTCAAAATTCAATCCACATTCTGGGATTTCTGAAATTGCAGGTCTTTGATTTTGCAATCAAAATAAAGTTCTTCTGAAGTGGTCTGTTTATAGTAATGCCATATGAATTACCCAGACCTGCGTTTCATAAAATCAAGGATTCTGCATTTTTCTCATTTCATTCATTCTTACTTTGCTTTATAAGGTAAAATACAAAAAACCCAGCAGTATTTGACAAAGCTGCTGTAAATAGCATAGACATAAAGTGAAATGTGAGTATAGCTAAAGTGAAAAAGGAAATAATCCCTGACAATATTTTTAAGGACTTTATGATAGTACAGAGATTGTCAGAGAACTGCAGGGACAATAGGGTTTTGATCTCTTTTTGTTTACTACAGTGTGTTACTTAAGATGTTAAATTTTTTGCCTGTGCTGTCAGATAGAAGTTCCAAGTTTCCTTTGACTTTGTGTGCCCCAAACGGAAAACATTTTAGTCTGGATGGCAATGTATTGTGGAATGTTTTTCATTTTTAAAATTGTAATGGGAGATTGGATGCATAAATGTGTAATGTTGTGCAACAAAGTAACCACAGATCTGTCATTTAAGACAGACAATAATTCAATTTTATGTACAACATGGTCTTGGTTTACAAGTTTAATTTTTAAATGATTTTTAATTGTTTACAAATTTAATTTTAGCAAGTTTTTTTAAGTCAGCACATAATGATTTAAAATATTTTATTTTTCAAACTGTCAGTACTTCAGCACTGGTCTTCTTTCTCCTTCAGTCAGAACTACTTGGAGTAAGTAGATTGCATGTAGAAAATATGAAGATACTTTGCTACACTATGTTAGGATAGAGTTGGGTAAGTGCCTAGAATATTCTGGTATTAGCCTGATTGTTCTGTTTTACTTGATTAATTTACTTGTTATTTGTTTACTTGTTCAGAATTTAATATCAATAAACCTGTAATGAGAACTAGAGATCAGTGTAAGAGAAACATTTCAGTCTGGTATTTCTGATTAAAAACATAGGATATTTCCAGTGGTAAAATAAAATGAAAATTCCTGACTGTGGCTTCTATTACATTCAAAAATTATTCATGCCCAGAATTATTAGAATAAATTCCACTGCATTATTTTGCATCAGTACCATTACACATGATTTTGCCTGAGGGTATCAAGTCAATGGGTAATGCTTGCAATACTGCTTTTCAATCATGGTTTGTTATACTGTCATTTCAAAAAGTAATTTTTTTTTCTCTCTGATTTATTTATAATCTTGTTTGTAGCTGGTTTAGGAATAGATTAGTTTTTATTTTAAGGCAGGGATGCTGATGTGAATATTACTGCAGAAAATACCAGTTAAACATTAAAATTATATATGGAGATAATATATTTTCAGGCAAACTTCAGGTTATTGCTACTGAAAACTGTTATGATACTGTCAAATGAAAAATGCACAGTGTCTGCAAATGTGGAATATTATTATTGAATTTGTTGACATCGCATTTCTGTCACAATTAGTACTTAGTATTTATGTTTTGTAATTATAAATTTGTTTGTGCTGTTGATAGTCTCATTCATAAAAATAGCTTAAATGTTTAGTAAAATGTCTAATTACAAGCAAAGCAAAAATCACCAGAAGCCAGTCTTAAAACCAAAACTCTTCAAAAAAAAAAAACAACAAAACCAAAAACCAAAAAACAAACAAACAAACAAAAAAACCCACAAATTAAAAGTATTGTGAAAAGCACAGAAGGAAAAACACTTCAAAGTTGCTTGTCATGTTCTTTAGGACAGTACTGGAAGACAGATTGTCAGATGTTATAACTATCCACAAAGAATAAACAACATGTGTTTATAGTTGACCATAATGAAGCTACATTCTGATGGGTGATTACTACACACTTCCTTGGGGCTTGATTCTGTAATGTTTCTTTTATCAAGCAGTGTTTCATGTTGAGAATGTTGTCTGACAGAGTGCTGGTGGAATGAGCTGCTGTCCCTCTTGGGCCGGAGAGTGGTATGAAGATCAGGACCATGAAGGAGTTTCATTTTTCCATGGTACTTTCTGGCAGTGTTCATACCATGCAAGACAATCACTGAGTACAATTATTTGTAAGCTCTTACATAATGACAGGACTGTATACATTTTCTGTGGAAATTGCTTTACTCAGTCTTTTTTTTTCTTCCTCTGTGTCCTCTCCACCATCTTCATAAAATCATTTTGCTTGCTGTGAAGGTTATTGAACACAGTGACTCTTGTTACCACTATGTCTACCTGATGATCAGCTGGGGATTTCAGAGAAATAGCCACTATTTTACTGATCAGTGTTATGCTGTATTCTCATGCTTTCATTGTCAATTGAAGGCACTCAACCTCCTATCAGTCAGTGCACTGCAGGAATTTATGGGTCTTCTATAAAGCTTTCTCTCCAGTTGCTTTACAAAATTCTGGGTCTGTAAGTGGTGTAAAATTGCAAAGCTATTTGTTATGCTGAAGCTCAGAGCAGATTTATGTTTTCCACCAACATTCATTCTTGTAAAGTAGACAGTAGCATAGAGAAGGAAGAAGAGAAAATTGCTGGCTTCCTGCTCAGTGTTTGCAGAGCCTGCTTTCACCTTGGTCATGGCAGGACAGTAGGGAGGGAATGGAGCTGGTTGTGATGCTGAAGGTAAAGTTACCTGGCACAACATGACAGACCTGAGTGACAGATGGAAATCCTGGTGCGTGGGCTGCACCTGGTTATGGATATATCAAGGACATGCACCTTCATCTGTTAAAAAGAAATGGAATCATAGTCCTGTGGCTTAACATTGAGATCACTAAATTCTTGATACTGTTATCAATAAACTTTTAAGTGTTGATGGTGGCTCTGGGCTCCTCTTAGTAATTTCAGTAAAAATCTCTCTCTGTTACTATATGTATTCCTTTTTGACATATGGCATATAAAACACAATCCGCTCTGCTTAAGGTGATGCTCAGTGACTCAAGTTCCACATGGGAAGGGTAGAAAATAACATGGAGCTAGGTATTTGGGAAAGACTTTAAATAAATATGCTTGGGAGAAGCTAGCTTTCACTCACATTACTTGTATTATTATAAATAATATAATAATCAAATCAATATAAACCAAGTAATGATACATGTCGTTTGGTTAGTAAACTCAAACACAGGCAAAACCATATGATTATTATGTCATAAAATGCTTATTTTCATTAAAATCACTTCCTAGCAATTGTTATGAAGAGTTATTATGCATTTTCTGATAAGTTTCCTCAAACCTTGTGGCTTATACCTTTTGGAGCTCCTGTCTGCACCAGTAAATCAACAAATTTGGTCTGCAAAATATCGCTCCAGAAAGTGATTGCATTTTGGTAATGAGGAAGGTGAGAATATATTTTTGCAAGTAAGCAACTTTAGAACAGGGAGTAATTGAAACACTCGAAGTTTGCAACATCCTTTTTTTCCCCTTCTTTGCAGCTGCTCCTTTTGCTGAGTCACTTTTCAAGGCACTGTCTGCACCTTCCTCTCAGAAACCCACTAACCTACTTATCCATTCAGATGAAACCAAAACAGGCTAAGCTTTTTATTCAGCCTGCTGCAAGTCTTAGCTAAGACCCTAATAAGTTTATCTAGACTATTGCTCTATTCTAGGTGCCCTTGTTTGCTTTTTCACCGGCTCGTTGTTGCGTAAATTTCTGTGGCTCTGTAAATTTTGTCTTGAGTAAAATGTTCTGCATCATTATATTAGATATTTTAGTCTGAGTTTGCATTTTACCTGAAAAAAAATCAATTCAGAAATGTCTGAACTCAAATTCCACTGGAATTTTCTCTTCACTGCTTCCTTCAGTGTTACCTCCCTGTCTTGTTATGTGTGTTGGACTCATTCTCCGTAGGGAAGTGCTGAATTGCAGAAGCTCATCAGCATGTTCAGTATGGTAAGAACTGTTAGCACAGAAGGCCCGTGAGGAGCTCATGTCAAATCAACCATTCAATAACTCTTCCATTCAGGTTTGGCTTTTTCTACCCTCTTACTGGCATCCTCCGTTCTGTCCTTCTCTCCTGTGTTTCGTTGGTTTTTTAAACTTATTTTTAGAAATTGTTAGTAGCATCTACATATTTATGATTCCAGTATGCACCTAATTGAATTTGATGGGGATCAAGGATATATACAACTCAAAGTGTTTATTCTGGGACTTGCCATAACTTAATTGTCGATAAATAGAACGTCCAATTAGTTGTGCCATGGAGTGAATTTGGATAATTTTTCATCAATCAGTTTGTATAATCTGATTACCTGTCTTCTGATTGACCTTTCTGGGAGAAGATGTAAGTGTGAAGCTAAAATAAACATATGCTCTGCCTATCTGTCTTCTCTTGGGGTTTCCTGACTCAGTTGCTTTGACAGTGGTCCTTATACTTGTCACAGCCAAGGATTCTGAGACATCTGTGTTCTACACATTCAATGGCTGGCTTTGGAACTCAAGTTTTTGTTTGAAAATTATGCTTACCTTGCAGGGGGTACCTTTTTTATGACTTCTTTGTTTTCAGGTTTACTTCTTATTGTGAGCTAATAGAGATATTTAGGCTTGTGAAGCAGCTTAGGCTTCCCAGTATAAAAGATCATTGAACTTCTATGATTTCCTAAGGCTTGTTTGCTAAGGTTTACCAAAAATCCATGCAGCTCACCATAGTCGAATGGAAAAGCCTTTGGGATGTCTTTAATTTTGCACCGAGACCTTTCTTTTCATCTCATTAGATTTGTGTACTGTCAGTCACAGGCACCTCTAACTCTCATAAATAGCAAACAAATGCAATTATATAGGTATAAAGCGCTAGGTGGGTAACTAGACATTTTTAGCTTTGCAAAATCTGAACAGTTGATGGAAACACATTTTTTCTTTTCTTCCTTTTCTTCCTCTTCTTCCTCTTCTTCCTCTTCTTCCTCTTCTTCCTCTTCTTCCTCTTCTTCCTCTTCTTCCCCTTCAGGCAGGCCTAATTTCTGTTTTTAAAGAATATTGTAGTGCAAGCCTCAAAACTTTTGTGCAATTCTGATCATACAACAAATGAAAATGTGAACAACTTCAATCTTCCAAATGTTTCTTTCTTCTTTTTCTCTCTTTTTATTCTTTTTTCCTCAGTATTTTGTGGATTAGAAGAAGTTGCTTGGAGCTATTGTCACATATTACATTTAATATTCATATATCAAGAAATATTTGTATGTACTATAGCTACTTGTTTAAAAATATTTAAACAGTGGTTGTGCTAGCATTCACAGAAATTCTCCCATGAAAGTGTTGTTTGTTTCCACCTATTCTAACTTGTTGGTTTTATTTCAGTATATGGTTATTTCAGCATTTTCACAGATGGGAATTAATTTAGTGCTCTACCCATTTATTGTCAGAACCTTGCACTAAACTTGATAAAATAGGATCACTGAGCACAGAAGATAGCTGCAGTCAATCTAAGAATTGCAGGAAATGTTGAAACAAAAATACTTCAGTGCATTATTTTGTGGATATGTGATTGTACAGACTTCATTGATGCAGTGCTCAGACTACCTCACAAGCCGAATATTTTTGGTATTTTTGGTATGCAGGAATTTAGGTCAAAATAATCCAAAAGTCACAAAATAATTGAACGCATTCCCATACTGTCAGGTATACATTATAAAAGGCTGATTTAGTAAACACAGATTCTTCCTAAAGTTTCTGCAGTGCTGGTGTGACCTGTGTGCCCTGGTGGTGCATCAACACCTGAGATGGAAAACTGGCCCTGGGGGCAGAGAACAGCTGGGGTAATACTCAGGTCAGGTAAACGCACAGAACATTCCCATTGGCAATCCTGTGGAAGATATGATGGATTGCTTATGTTTCTGCCTTCACAATTCACTCTGTAAGCCCTTTTTGTTAATTAGTTTTTCAAGGATAAAAATGCTGTTTGAGCAAATGGAATCAGAGAAAAAGAGAGTGTGACCAATTTAATAGCTTTGTACTTTTAGTCTGATAAGCCATTGAGGTATATTCCATCACTTGTGGGTCTGACATTATGGTGCACTGCTTCACGGAATGCCATGGCCTTTCATATATAAAGAAGCTGTTGCAAGGAATCTAAGCAGCATCATCTTTTCATTTGTCCCAATTATCTTTAATTAAAACTCTTCTTCAATTGAATTGATATAAGTGATGACTTGGGAAGATGTCACTAAAGTGACAAATATATGTCTAAGAAATTTAGGGTGCATTGTGGTATCTTTGACCATGGCTGATTAAACAAGGTCTGTTGCTATCATCATTCATCTACAACTGACTTTACCCATAAATCTTATTTTTAGAATGGACTCTGTCCAAGCACAATGAACAATTAAGTTCTAAGTCTGCAAATGACAGTCTGTCCTCTTATTTTTTGTTGTTCATTTATCATTGTCTTGCTTACAGCCACTGTGATAATTTGAGACATAAAGTGATGAGGTTTAGACTGCTTGGTATTTATCATTCAGTCTGCTGGCAGAACTACAAAGTTAGGTATGATCATATTGTCATTATATCTCCACTTTAATAGTTTTTAAAAGGAAAGGAAATATTAAGGTAATTAAACTGATGTGAATATGTGTTGCATGTTAAACAATATGAAAATCAGTGATAGAAGACAAAAATAAAATGGGGTATTGAAGTTGTATTGAAGATTATTTTGTAAATTGTTAAAAAGATATTGTTGGCAATAATCTCTGTGCCCTTCCTCCCCTCCCCACTTTATTTCATGTAATAGTATACAGCAGGAGGAGTCCAGACAGATCTAAGTGTTTATGGTCCTTCAGGGTCTTTTGCAAAAGGATGGGATGTGCCCCGTACATTTTCAAAAGGATAATGAAATCTGCTGGAGTATGACTGCATTCTTTCTGAATTACAGCTGTAAAGCATATAAAAGTCAGGGTTCTGAAAAGAGTAGAAAAAATGGGATATAGAAGAAAATTACTTGGTTTTTAAGGGCACAGTTTGGCTGTGACTTATTCAAGAACAAATGTTCAAATAGTTTATACAGTGGAGTTATGCCAGTAATCAATTAGGAAACGTCACACTTAATTCTTGTTCTTCAGCTAATACTAAGGATTATAAGGATTTAAAGAAAAAAACTAATCTGATTTCCATCACATGTCTCATCTTCAGAACAGTGGATTTCACATGTACATACAAACCTGGAGTACTTCACTCTGCAGCAGATTCTGCTGGTTCAGGGCCCTCAAATCCCATTTCATCAATGATAATATGTGGTACTGACTTTTATTTTTGGGTACTTGTATTCAAACAAATTTTCTAAGTTCATATTGAGAGGGGTTAAATAGTAATGAAATGCTATAGTGACATAGTATTACTCAAGTGCAATAGATTATTTATTTTGGGCAACACACTGTTATTGCCAAGCAATTTGGTAATAAACAGTAGGATATCAGTCTGTTTGGAGCACAATTAAATGTGTGCCTTTCAAGAAGGCTGTACTTTTGGCTAATGCTGACTTAGATAACTAAAACTAGAATTCTGCTTTTTTAAGTAATGGTTTTGTTTTGCTGGATTCAATGTATTAAAATGCATTATAAAACCAAGTGACAGTAGAAGTATAACATACATGGATTTGGCCATGATAGTTAGGATATTATAAAGCAGTGTTAGCTCTGTGCCTTCACCCTCTGCTTCCCTTTCCTCAAAAGTATTATTGATCATTAATGCCAAAATGAAAAATAAGAGGTAGCAATTCATATAAGAAAACATCTGGATGGCAATTGTTCTACATTAGGTGTAGTTAATGGTTATGTTTACAACCACAAATGTAATATTTACATCCATTGAAATGACAGAATTGATTAAATGGGATAAGAGGAGAGTGTACCAGAAGCCCCAGAGCATTGTTTTTTGTAAATTTGATTGATGTTGATGGGGTATGTTTTGGATCTGCAGAATATTAGTAAGAAGATGAAATAAAATCACAACTAGGCAAGCAGTTCATTACTTCTCTTGAGCAAAAAGAAAACAGCAAGAAAGAATGGTAATAATCAAATTTGAATACAATAATCAAATTTGCACCACTGTATAAGCTCTGCATAGATTGACATAGAAGGAAAATCATAGGTTATGATTAACATTAATAACACTTACATTGCTAAAGCAGTTGGCAGATATCAGCCAGAGATTCATTTAGAAACATTGCTTGTAGCTACTGAGAATGGTATTCAGCATCATATACTTCGTATTAGAAATTTTCCCTGTCAAGCAAATGAAATGAGTTTAGCTTGCAGGAAAACATGAAGTGACAGAACAAAAGAAATGAAATACAATTTGGGGTCCCAGAGATATGAAGAGCTTCTATTAAAGAGTGTCTGTAACATCTGTCTACAAGTGTAAGTTTTTTTTTTCTTGTTTTCAATTTTTTTTTTTTTTTATTTTTGCAGTAATGTAGGTGTATGGATTGCCCTCTTTTTCTTAGTAATACTAAAAGAAAAAAAAAAAAAAGACAATATCCCGAAAATCCTGTCATCCCAGGAGATACTTGAGGAACAAAGTATCCCCTGTATTGTTATTCAATGGGCAGTTGTTGATGTCTTCTTTCCTTTTCTTTAATTCTGTTCAATTTATAATTTCTACCATTTTTTTCTTCTCCTGTTTATGTGAAAAAGTTCAGTATTAATGTTGTTCAGTGTTACTTGTAGGTTCCTTTTATTCCCGAATCTGACATTTGAACTTCCTAGAGAAAAAAGGATATTATTTTTCTATGCTTTACAAGCAATCTGTGCTATTGCAGACACAGCTTTAATCAGTTCTCAGTTGTGAATCTCTGGTGCCAGAAGCTTTTCCACAATACCATGGGTCTGATCTGATCTAATTATGGACTCCCTGACCCATTCCCATGGGTGTGCTGAACAGCCCAGCCCTCCTGGAGGCACTGCTTGGCAGCTGACAGAGCACAGGGGCTGGCACACATGTTCCTAAACATTGTGGTAGGCAAAGATTCTCCTTACTCAAAGGAGTTTATCAGTAGGTTCTCTAGACAATATCTCCTCTTTCACAGTAGAGAGCAAATCTAGAAACTCAACCCTGAAGTTTTCACAACACTTGAGTTTGACTATTTAAAGTTGAACACTGATTTAGACTTCAGATGATTCAGGAATTGCTGAAATATTAACTATTCTTTCTTACTTCCAAGCTCTAAATTGTGAGGTTTTCACTGTTTTAATATTCACATACCTTAGCTGCTTTTTAAATTACTATTGTTTTTTTAGTGATGAAAGGAATACATAAGACTATGGACTTTATTACATCAGCCATCATACGGGGGATAGGCTTGTGAGTGTTCCTGTGTAGAAATAGTCTCCTGTATTATTAGAAGTACAGGTATGAAAAAAACCAACTGCATTTTACTGTAAAAGATTCAGATGGAGTTTGTGAAAAAAAAAGAAAAAACCAAACAACAAAAACCCAACAAAAACAAACATCAAAAACTTGGCTTTTAATTGATGTTTTAAAATGCTTGGCTATGCACAATTAGTGTCACCATCAAATCTGTTTGAATGCCTTATAGAGAAGATTATATTATATATATATATATAATATAATTATATATACTATATATATTTTATATATAACATTATATACATTATAGAGAACATTAATATATTAATTTTTTTTAAA
>VWZN01021538.1:2404-30683 GCA_013396955.1 Regulus satrapa | reverse complement strand
TACTAGAAAGCTAATGAATGCACCATAACCCAGATTTTCTATGGCTATTGCATTAGGGAGAAAGAGTTATGAAACTTCATGCTTTCATAGATTTTGTTGAGCTTGCAGTCCTGGCTGAAGGAGAGAGCAAATTCTCAGGTGTGAAACATCAAATTGCTTATTGGAACAGCTGCTGCACCAAGCTGAGTAAGCAGGACAGGCAGGGAGTGGCTTTTCCTAGGCTACGTTTTGACCAGCATCCTTACAAATTAAAAAGAATATCTTACAATTAGAATACTGTTATTGTTATTTCCTCTTCACCAAATGTACAGACACAAGTGTTCTCTTTGCACCTCTTACTTTTAGTTCCACTGTTTTTGTCTCACCCTGGTTAGGCTCTGAAATAGAAATTTTATGTTTCCTATTCTACAAACTGTAAAATCTGGGAGGGTGGGGAGGGGTTGGTTTTGGATTTCTCTGTTGAGGTTTTTTTTGTTTGTTTGTTTGTTTTTGGGGTGTTGGGGGGGTTTTTGTTGGTGTTTTGTATTAGCTTTTTGTTGGGTTTGTTTTGTATTAGTTTCTGGTTTAGAGGGATAAGGTGGTGTTCTTGAAAAAATACTGCTTGAACTGGGGCACTGGAAAAACAGATCTTTTTCATTTTTGAGGAACAGCAGAATGCACTGGAATAAAGATTACATTAGGGAACTGCATACTGGTTTTCTTCTTTCAAAGAAAAAATTCTTAAAATGTCACTAGTTCACTTAACCCTTTAAAATATAGATTACTTTTCTTTACATTACAAAGAAAATATTCCCCGATTTTATGGCAGATGGGCAGAAAATGTTAAATATCAAGGAATGATACAGATTAGAAGTAGATTATTCAGTATTCAGATTCTTTAACTTCCAGTTATGAGTCTGAGTACAGTTAGGGTTGAGCAAGTATTAGTTACTCTGTGATGAAAACAAGATTAATAATATAGAACAAGATTTACCTTGATATTATTATAATTGATATTATTATAATTAATACCATTAACAACCTATTTTGGCTGTAAGGTAGGAAGCAGGGGAATGTTGGCACATCTTTCACTTCAGACTCTCTACATAGAGAAGCTCTGCAAGCAGGTAGGAATGAGTGAAGTAAAAGGTATGATCCTGAAGAGCAGGCTCCATCAGACTTGCATTAATACCTCTACCCATCCCCCTTTTTATATTCAGACTTTATTTCCTTAACCTTTCATTTCACTCCTAGTGTTTCTTTCTGCTTTTTTTTTTCCTTCTCCAGTGAAGTAGGGGTTCCACTCCTGCTGGGGAATAAAAGGTGCCACTCCTGAGATCTCCTGCTCACTTTGAACGACGAATTACCAAGAAAGTCAGCTTCTGTTTCCAGCAGGTTCCAATTCATGTTAGGAGCCTGCAGGAAATGGACATATTGCAGCATCTGATTAAAGTCTTTCATAGCTTAGATTAATGCAGGGTCAGATGGTGAAAATTCTTTCTGTAATAGAGAGCAAGCTGAAACAAAGCTAAAAAGCCTATTCGCTTAAAACTTGAGCAAAAGGGGGAAAAAAAGAAAAAGTAATCATGATAATTATATGGAAGCTTTTGAAAACTCTCCTAACATGTACTTTTTCCTACAACTGCTAAAGAGTGTCCACAAACCTTCATATTTCAATAATTAGTGGGAGAAAATTACCTGGAGAGCAAAAAGCAACTTCCATACATTTTCATCACAATGAACAATAAACAAGTCTAGAGATGCATTCTAGGACACATCCAGGATATAGATAGGCCTTCCCTCTTCACAAGCAGAGACAGAACTTCCACATTTTCTGAATCACTACTTCCCACTAACGTTCATCACAATCCTCTAGTCAAGCAAGAATCCTACCAATCACTAGTTTCATCCATAATTCTGATAATTCATACGGTCTCAGTATATCAGCAGTCACCTTCTGCCTTCTCAGGGTCTCAGATTTCTTGCCCTTTTAACAACCCACTCTCAGATTTAATCTCCCAGGTGCTTCCTGTTTGCAGAATGTGCAGCAATAAACAATATCAGTAAGTATGCAGGTTTGCTGTGTATTGCTAGTTGTGAATCTGGAAGCACAGAGGAGGTCTGAGAGAAGCAGGATGATATTTTTGCACATTGTTTGGAAAAATTAGTAAAAAATACAATTATATTTGATTTCTTACAGACACTTCATTTGCAAAGATTTATAAATAATCCCAAGTTAATATGTTTTCTTAAAAAAAAAAATCAGTTATTCTGGCGACCATGACAAAAGTTGCACTTGGGCCATTTAACTTCCAAATGAGCTACAGAAAAAAAAAATAGGATAGTCTGATTAAATGTTTCCTGAGAAGACAGTTTTTTAAATGCCCAACATACAAGTATCTGTTAAGTAAGTGCATGCTTACTTTCCTGCATAATTAATTTACTTTAAAAACATTGCTAGATCAGATATTGGATCTATTTTTCAGCCAAAAGATACTTCATGTCTTGCAGTTTAAGAAATGCTAAGTGGAATGGTGGGAAAAAGTTACTTTTTGGAAGTTCACATCAGCTACTTTTTTTCTCAGAGTATTTTTAAAGTTTAACCTAAGTGTCTCTAAATTACTATATTTTCCTCTATTTGAATTCTGCGGTCTTTGCAATGTTTTTTAACAAATAATCTTACAAGTCTCGGACACTCTGAGTGCTCTCAAAACATACTGCTGTGTTTCATTTTACTGGAAAGGCAATTACAGGCAATTTCCCAATCTTGGTGTGGACAAACAGGTGGCAACCTCTAACAGACTCTTAAATACTCCTCTTATTCCTACTTGTCATTTTGCTGATTACTTACTCTCCAGAGTCAGTCCACCTTTGCCTGCAATGTTTTTCTATATGTAGGTAAAATTTAAGTAGATAATTTTTAAATCTCTATGTATTAAAACAAAGTCATGTTGCATTTTCTACGTAATCTATCTCCTCTTTTTTGAAGAACACCACCCAACAGTGACTGTTCCTACAGACAGAAGGATCTAAAGCATACCTTTTTCCTAGATGTCTTTGTATGAAAAAGAATTTTTTTTGACCTTTTTTTTTTTTTTTTCCAAAGATATTGGAAAGAAATACATGCAGAAATGAGAAAAGGAAACAGGGCTGTCTTTCTGAATCTTTCTGCAAGATGTTGTGGCAATGATGTGCTGCTATTATTCAGCATATTCCTCATGGAAAAGGAGACTGAATTTCAAAACTGATTAAAGTCTCTGCTATGAAAAGGCCATAGACCTCAGCTGAGAATCCAGCCAGGATTTTAAAAACTGTCCCTACAGGAGCTTAATGCATAAACAGCAGAAGCAGACACTACAGTTATTGACAATAAAAAATGACTCAAAAAGATCAAGATTGACATAGCAATCACAGAGGCTGTGTGGTACTCCAGTAGTTGTTGGCATAGCATGGGAAAAATGACACTTCTCTTTTTCTCCTTCCAAGTGTGCATGTGAGGTGGGGTGGGGGGTGAGGTGATGGAGCAGACTACCACCATCAAGAATTTAACACAAGGTATTAATCCTTTCTCTAGTTTTTATGAGCATGATTTCACATTGTAATAAAGAGATTAATTGCTATAGTTCAAACATACATAAGTCAGCACAGAGGCCAAAAATGAAGATGACTTAGCTCAGCTGAAAAGCTGCTGCTATGAGCTTGGCTATACAGGAATCTACTGCAAAGTGAGCTAGAACACAAACTTACAGTATGTTACTCCTTCCAAACAACATTCCTGTGATGGTGAAAAGTAGCTTTCTCCAAACAGACTTTATGCCCTAGCAAAGTCTGAAAAGACTACATTGCACTCAGTCTTCTCAATAAGTGTCTGGATGATTTGGTAGTAGAAACCAGCAAATGTAATGTGGAGCCACCCTAGCTAACCTCATAGGGGTACCCTGTATAAGACATCCTCTGCTTAAACAGAAGACAGAAAAATTAGTTGAAACTCTAGAGTATCCAACTATATCATACAAAAAGGATAAAGTTTAGATTTGTTCAAGCATTATCAATTCACTTAAGCTACTTCATTGTTACATGACATTTCATTTTTTCATTATCAAAGCCCAGGGTGTTTAAAAGGTCTACAAGAACTCTTCTCTCAATTTGTTTGCTGCTGTAGTTTAGCAATATTTAGCACCAATGTGTGTTGGCCCTTTGGCACTTTTCTTCATCTTTAACATAATTTATCAAAGAAGGTAGCAAAATACAAGTTGATCAGTCTCTCTCTGGTTTAATTTAACAAGGCAGGTCATAAAGTCTTTGTTCCTTGACCAGCCATGCCAAAGTGCTGCTTTCACATATTAATGTGACATGACTTGTACGGTCATAATTACTATGACAAGATAAAAGGAATTAGCTAAAACTTAATTAAAACCACATGCCTTACAACTGTGACCCTGTACATATTTCGTAACTTTAGTTCTTTGTTTCTGGTTTATCAAAAGGGGAAGAGGTCCACATGAATTTCCCTGGTATTACAAGTGCATCAATTAAGAAAGAAAATTAAACACTCGTCATAAATAACCAGATAAGAAATAAACCTGAAACAGAACAAGTACTCTGATTTGTGGTTATTAATAAATTTCCTTGCTTATACCTATGTACCAAAGCAGCAATAAAGGACAAACAGCAATGCCTGGGTATGGGTATGAGAAAAATTGATCGGTCCAGAGGTAGGGCACACAGGTGGAAACCTGCAGTGACTCTGTGTTGCATTATTGGTAGCCTTTTCAAAACATGCATTACTGAACAGCACCAAGAAGAATAAAAATAAGGCTTGTCTTTTCACATTACAAATAAGGGTTATCAAAAGGAAACAGCAGCTTTCCTGGTTTATCATCACACTGTAGCACTCTGTAGGAAGCATAGAGGGAAAGCAGATAAACCATACTGGACTAGGCTAAAAGTTTAACCTTTTGCAGTATTAGAAGCGAACATAGTCAGTCTAGTAATATACACTTTTCTTTAGCAGCTACACTATTTTCCTACAAAAAATTCATAGGATGCCCTGTTGTCATTTGTTGTCACCTCTTTTCTGTTAGGCATTTCCCCAAGGGCAAGACCACATTATTGTGGTACAACCCATTGGCAGCATCAGAGCAAAACATAGTCTTTTCCAGGTTTTGGCTGCAGAATAGTCTATCTCTTCTTCTACTATTGTAGAAGTCATATGCTGCTTTTAGTGGAGACATTCTTAATATGATCTGAGCTCCATGGTGACAAGCTCCCATCACTTGGATTTGACTGTTTCAATCAGCTTTATGGGCTTCTTATTTTCAACAGCTCAAAAAACTCTATATGTGTCAATGTGTTTCTTAACCCTTGTTCATCAGAAGAAAATAATGGCTACAATTACAGGGAAACAGAAGAACAGAGGAGTGGAAGAACTAATAGTCCCAATGGGATAATTGGCTACTTCTTGATTGAGTAAAAGAGGTGGCTCATATCCGACACTACTGATACCAAATGAGCTCTGGCTCATAGGTTTTTCAGCTGTTTCCAATCCTGCTCCAACATGCTTCTGATGAGCAGTGAAATAGTTAACAGCACATGAATTTACAGTATGACTATCATCATTAATAGTGCTGAAATGAATGAGCCTGTCACATCTGTCAGAGCTGTTGTTTCAGGCCCCAGCAGGCAGTGCCTGCTCCAAAGCTCTCAGACAGAGGCTGACTTGTGTCAAAAGCATTCCAGCACAGGGGACAGGGTGTCTGCACCAAAGAACCATTTTGGTGCTGTTGCATCTGCACGATGAGACATTCACTACTATACCCTGACACTAGAAGGATGTGTATCCAGGAGCAAAATCATCTAGAGATCTAGGAATTTAAGAACATCAATAAGAAAAAATTATGCAAACACCTTTCTGGTTTTCTTTGAAAAGGAATCCTGCAAAAGCAGACAGTCCACCAGACTTGGACCTCCAACTGAATTTGACCCAAGGTCTGACTACTTCATTGCTCTTATGTGCTACATCAAAACTAGCTAATTCAGGTGGCGCTGGTAACCGAGCCACAGCACCACAGACTGTGACACCACTTATCTGCTGGGTTTAGTCAGCATCTCAAGGGTGAGCCTTGGTGTCAGCTGCCATGGTCATGCCTTTCTGCAGACCCGAGAGCAGGCCCGAGAGCTAAAGCAGGCCCGAGAGCCTTTGCAGGTAGACACATCACAACAACACTCCAGTTGTTCTATTCACATTACAAGAAGCAGAAAAACCTCGCAAGAATCAAAAAGGATGCAACAAGGTTTTGCTTCTGCCCAGTATTTTGGTGTTTTCTCTCAGACTTTTTGATGCATAAGAACATTTAATGGACACCTTTTGAAGGGGAAAAGGACCACCTTTATTCTGGCTGCTGGATGAAGGGAAATTATGTGAAATACAGTTATAAGGTTTGGAAGTAGAATTAGCAGCTTGAAACTCCTAAAAGTAAGAAAAATGAGAGTGAGAAATAATCCAATCAATAAAGTATAATCCCCGTTCTCCTATCCTAGGAGAGCCACACTGCAGCTAATTCAATCAGAGCATATCTGCATATCAATTAGACCATAGCTGTATTAGTATCACATTACTGTTACATAAACAGATTATATGTGCCTGCATACTATGAACTATAACACACTCTATATCACTGTAAAACTTCTAAAGCAGATGTTACTGTATTTTCAGGCTCAATCTAGCACAGCCTCATTCTTACAAGAGTTTAAAAAGTAGCACTAATAAAAATCCTTTTTTTTATATATATAACAGGCTGAATCTCAGGGAAAAGAAAACTGCTACCATGATTTAAGACATTATTGCCTGCAGTTCTTTACCTTGCCCACCTGGCAGAGGGAACAGCCCCCACAGCAGAGACAACAAAAGCAAACCAAAGTTCACAGATTACCACAAGCCTGTCTTCATCAGCAATTTAAGCAAATATAGAAGAATGTGAACTGGAGAACCTATAACAAAGATGTGTGTTCCTTTGTGCTCCCTCTGCTCACTTATAGCAATGAGGTAATGTGAAAAATTAAAGCCAGCAATATCTTGTCTCATTCCAGAGAAATACAGACTTGTGAGTTGGAGTAGGATCAGCCAGCAGAGCACAATTCACCTGGCTAACAGAGTTATGCCAATGAAAATTCACAAAAGAAACATGCATTCAACCAATTTTGAACATTTCTTAATTACAACTCAACAGTAAAACTGATATGATGCAAGTTGCACAAAAACAGAGTGAAAGAAAGAGGCATGATCTGTCTAATTTTCAAGGTAGATGTCCCTTAATGACTAACAAAGCCATCAATATCTAGAATTGAATGCAAACGTTAATAAGCTGAAATGCACACTTTTATGCAATCCTGTGACAACCATTGGAATCTGCACATTTATAAAATAGTGAAACTCTTTTGGCAGCAAATAATCTGCAAATGTGGAAGATGTGAAAATATCTTTTTTTGCCCCAGCAGTAACACATGAAGTGTAGCACTAAAGAGAATGTTCCAGACAGCAACATTATTTGAAAGGCAAAAAAACCAAGAACAGAAAGAAACATTTACAGCTGTAGAAAGTGGCTTCTCTGAAGATTGGTATAAATAAAAATGCAATATTTATTATTTATTTATTTCAATTTTATATTTTTAATTTACAAAACACTCTAATTTTGAGCCACCTTGTACGGTGTCATTTACTTAGTAAAAGCCATTGTAGCAAAGTAGACATTCACATCAATAAAATCCAGACCTGAAAATATTCAGGGAAAAATGTTCATCTATGCAGCCCAAACCACAAAACATACTAAATACTTTCTGAATAGAAACATGACAGTGTCAGTGGACACACAAGAGATGGAAATACATATATAATCCCATAAAAACAAGGGAAATATTTTTGCTTTGAACTTTTAACCTACCAAGTTTAAAGCACTCACTGGAACTCCTTGCCTGCCATTTTACAGCTAAAATCACTCTGATGTTTGCACTGCTGAAGGTGTTCCTTCTCGCTACGCCTACCCAAAACCAGTCCCTCTTTAACCTGTGAAGTGCTACATCCCCTGCACGTTCAGCTGGAGAGCAATGGCAAGCCTGCCATATGTGTTACGTGGGTTGTTGCCAATACAAAACCTCAAAGAGTTATCAGGAGACAACCTCCCTTATGTCCAAGCCTAACAGAGGTGTCCTGCTGGGTCAGACCTACTGTCAGCCACTGTCTGCAGCCACATCAGAGACTGTTCCCAGCCCAGGAGAGCACAGCAGCCTGAACATTGCCTGCGCCTCATTCCTCTCTTGTTCTCCCAGCAGATGCTATCTTTGGATTATTGATTTCAGAGGATCACCATTGTCTCTGTCTTTAGCATCTGCCTTGGTCTTATTGGAATTTTCTCCAAGCCTGTTTTCCACCTGATGATTTCATCTTTCTCCTCTTCACAACCTCCCATGGCAACATTTTAATGAGTTCATCATCCATGATGTAAAAAATTCCTTTTTCCCCAGGTTTTTTTCTCTTGCTACTTTCTGTGAGTATCCCTAGATCAGCTTTTGCTGCATTTGTAGAATAACAAATTAATTCCTTGCAAGCACCAGGTGTAATGTGTTCAATTTTTACCTCTCCTAGTTTGAAGGTCCTACTCTTTTTAGTCTGTCCTTGCAGAATGCACAACAGCTGTCAGCCCCACAATAATCTTAGTCACCCTCTTCCATAATAGTTCTGTGTCCTCCAGAGAGTTCAGAATGACCTACTGCACTTCAGTTGAAGGTTCTTTAAGGCTTTACATAGCAATAAAATGATACCTGTCTTGATCTCAAACTCTTTCTGATCATGTCTGACAATTTTTCGCTTTCCTGGCCGACATTGTGCATTGAACCAATTGCCTCAGAGAATTGAAATCAGTGATAACTCTCAAGTTCTGTTTTCTGTTTTGCAATTACAAGATGAGCAGTATGTATATTTAAATTCAGTTTTTTGCAGTTGTGTTACTGTACATTTATCTATAATTAAGTTCTTTTGACATATTTTTGGCCCTCACTCAATTTTGCAAGTCTTTTTAGGAGTTCGTCTTCACCAGTGTGCCATTTGAAATCCTTAAAGTGCATGAACTTGGAGATTTCATTGCAAACTGCATTCTCCAGGTCATTAATGAAGGCGTTGAATAGGAATGGTACTAGCACTGACCTCTGGGAGTCTCCACTACTGACTCTTTTCCCCTCTGAAGTGACCTTGAAACTCACCTTTCTGGTTCCTAACATTTAATCACATTGGAGTCCTCAAAAGGACCTTTCCTCTTGTTTCTTCAATAATCCCAACTCTCTTCCTCCAGGGCTCTAGCCTGTATCAACAAAAAGTAATGTAGAAATAGTCTCAACCGAGCAATAATACCTGTGGTTTCTTCACCCAGATCCTTTGTGTACTGAAAGATGCTTTTTTAAAGGTCTCTTGCTAAAATACTAAATTTTTTTCTGGCCTCTCCTTTTTTCCTCTTAATTTTCGTCTTCTTAATAGTTCCACAGCTACTTATACCAACGTCCATCTTTCCAACTCAAATAGCCTTTTTCCTTATTTCACCACATCATTTGCTTTAGCAACTTTCAGTGGATTAGAGGGAAGGCATTTCCTGTGTTTAAGAGGTATACTATTTTTCTCAAAGAAAAAAATAGCTTCTTCAAATCTTCTATATGTTTTCCTTTTAAAAAAATGTTAATATCAACATTTTAAAGAGTATTTAGCATAAGAGAAAACTGAGTAATAATTCCATAACCAACACAAATGTCTAAGAAATTATCTGCCAATTTGTGACTTGGTTACATTTTCTTTACATAAATGATTTACAGATGAAGTACTAAACAGAACCCATTAAAGGGTTTTTTCATCTAGCTAGCAACTTGCTGCTAGCTAATCTGGTGCAGCAGGAACCATGTCAGAGGGAAATGATCAAAGTATTGAACTACAAAATAAAGTAAAAAGGATTGGGTGACAACATTTTGATGTCTTATTGAGGAGAGAGTAAGGCTTGAAAACAACTTTTAACATTTGCTTGTACATTCAAAACTCAGTTCCTGTGTAGCATACACCAATTAAGAAAGGAGGGGTTATTTATTAATACTATTTAAACTATTGGTGTTTTTCTGGTACTTATTAGCACCTACTTGTCTCCAATGACAAGTGAATATTTTTGATAAACAAAGTCTTTGTTAAATTTTCAATACTTTACTTCTGGCTACCTTCTTCAAGATAGACAGAGGCCAGCCAAGTTAAGACAGGGAATTGCTCTCCCCTGATCCAGCCTACTCAGCAGTGAACAGGTATCACATAATTTGGGTTAGGGATTAGGAGTTGCTGTCTGGTGGCTGATGATATTGATAAGTCTCACATGATGTTGATGTTTGCACTGCTGAATACAGAAGGTCACATAGCTTGACCGATTTATAGCAGGGATATTTTAAGATTCACAGTCTATCAGGCCTCACTATAGATATGTCTATAAAACCAATGAAGGTCAAACACTTCTAACATAAGAAAAAACAAAACAAACAAACAAAAATCAACAAACCTTTTTCTCCTTTAAATTATCAAAGGGGTGGAGCCAAAGGCCTACTCTAAGTTAGAAATGAGAAACAGAGAAAGAAAAGAGTTAATGGAAGAAGCATGAGAGATTTTGGACCCTCCTTTACAAACCTAAATCTTTGCTATCTGGAAATGAAAGAGATAAGACTGGCAAAAAGTTATCTGACAATTAATACTCACTATTCTGTATAGTCAGTCAGCTCATTTCTAGTGCCTTCTTTGTTTTCTCAGTAATTTCTCTGAGACTCTGTAGACTGCTATACAGAAGCAGGTTTACACCTTTGCTTTTCTTACAACAAAATCAAATATTGATAGGAAGGCAGATTTTACTTCATTGTAGTTATCATATGATTAGGCTAACACAAAGAGGTAACAATAAGCCTTAACCACTTCCCTTGTGCTTCACTCAGATAGATTTTGTCAGATTTTGTCTTCTGATTTCCATGCCAACATGACAAGAATCAGATCAGGTCTAACAAATAATGATTATATAAAGCAAGATCATTATAAGATGAAAAATTAACATTGAACTGCTTTTTCCCCCCTCTGCTTTTCCTGAGTGGCAAGGAGGGAAAATCCAGTTCCTGAAAGACTTTTTGTTGTCAGCTGCAACACTAAAAAAAAAAAAAAAATTTAAAAAAAAAAAATTGGATTTTTANAAAATTTAAAAAAAAAAATTTGGATCTTGACTTATGCTTTTGAAAAGTATCAGCTGGCAAACAGCTTTGTCACACAGACTGAATTGGGGATTCAGGAAAAGATAGGAGCTAGAGAAAAACCTGGAACTAAAGTTCCAGGGAGAATTTTTTTACTTAGAATATTCATTTCAGGTTAAATTAAATATAGAGGGTTTTTTATCTATGACAATTCAAGGGGCATTTTTAGTACTTGGTGAGAACATGGAACTAAGGAGACCTGCTTATGCCCTGAAGTCCAGAGTAGAGACAAATAATTTTGGGTTGATTTTCCTGGAAGAAATAGATGTGGGTACTGCCTATCTTTCTACACTAAGCAGAGAAGATTTTGATCTTCAATGTCTTAGTCCCCAGCAACAGGAACTATTAAGAATCACTAACCTTTTCTCAAAGATAAAATAAAAATAAAAATTAAAAAAAAAAAAAGTAAAAGAACTGAAATTTTGAAGTATTAACTCACACTTTCATATTAACTACCTCTTACTCCTCTGCCCTTTACTTGTAAAGAGACATTTTTAAAGGGAAACAGTCCTGGTAATCTTTCAGGTGATATTAAAGATGGTAAGAACTGTCCTTTTAGCAACAGTTGATAGGGATGAGAATTGTTGTTAAAGTTCAGTGTTGCTTCTTTTAAAACAGAACTGGACAAACACACATCTAAATGTGAGGCAAAACAAGACGCAGAAAATGCAGGTTTTTTGAGAACCTCCCTGGTGACAAAGAGAGACATTGCACAAGGGACTGCTACTGCTACCATGGGACTTGAGTGACCTACGCCAACATCAGCCTGCTTAAGACATTGCTTTTTGTTGCTTTCCAAGTTATGAGTACATGGCAGTCTCTCTCTTTAGCCACAAAGGTCATAAAAGAAGGCAGAGAAGGAAGGCCAGGATATGAGGCTAAAACAGACAGTAATAACAGGAGAACTAAATACCACAGCTAGGGTGCTTCTTCTTATTCAGACTTTTTTTTATAACCTCAATAGATGCTCTTTGGAGTAAGGTATCTTAGTAGTAAGTATTCTTAGTAGCCAGGTATAGTTCTGATGGCCTCTTAGCTCAGTCTGGCTGTTGTAGTAAATCCAGTACTAGTTGGGATGTTGCATTGAGCTTTTCATCTGCATACCCTGCATCCAGTTCTGTCAACAGGACAGGCAAAAAGCTACCAATAGAAAACCTTTCTTTTTATCAGAGATTCACATAATACAACTGGTAGGTCTGTCAGTTCTGTTTTGGAAACAAATCATACTGTAGCTATATGAGACAATATAGGTAACTTAAGTATTCCTAAGTAAGCAGATTTTTAAAGCTGTATTTACAGACCTTATGTAAAAACTTGTACTCACTCTAGCGGTTCATATTCAAAAATATTTGCATTAGCAGATTTTATTATGGATTAAATATTGCTTGCCTTTCTAAAATCATCATAAAATCACTGTAAAAGTAAGAATGCTGGCACAAACCTAATACCATGTTCTGATTGAATAGACAGAAATGCAATTGTGTGCTTGTGACTGAACCAAATCTAATTTGTCTCACTGGACGTTTCTCCAAAACATATATATAGTATTAATCATCATGCATCCATAGCCACAGTCTCTTTTTCTTGCTTTGGCTTTTGCAAGCAATTTGCTACAAAAGCTGAATTGGATTTTTGTTACCTCTGACAAGAAGTCTAGGCCTCTGCTAGGCAATGACACAGATTTAAATTCTCTCTGTCTGATTTAACATGGAGTTTCCTATCAAAATCTCCCAGCAGACTGTACCACAACATTCTTCCACTTTTCTCAGATTGCATCGTCTTTGCAAGGCCACATTTTGTGCTAAGTTTGCAAAAGGCCACTCACATTTCTGTGTCATGACCTACTTCATTAGTTTTCCTTCTCTTAAAGACTGTGCTTTCTTTCAGTTCTGGGCAAAGTTTCTCTACTTGGCAACTGAGTTAAAGACACTGTAATCTTGTTCCTGTTGTCTGCCCTAGGCATTGCAAAACCATGCATGGCATTCAAGGCCCATGATTCAAGATAGAGTGGAAACATCTGCCAAATAATCTACCCAGAAAAAGGTAAAACTCCCCTGATCTTCCATCATTCTACAGGCACCAAGACAACTAAAGTTCTGCCTCCAAGGATGGAGGGATTTTATTAAAGGGAGTGCCTTGATGAAAGAATTACAACTCCCTGCAGCAGAGGCATGGGATAAGGGTAGGTGATGTCAGTCTGTGGCTCCCTCAGGCGGCGTGGTGGGAGAAATTGACTGCTGAGAACTCAGGTGTTCCAGCAGAGCTCTGTCAGCAGGAGATATGCCAGGATATGCCAGGAGCCAACTGCCTGGACAGGAACTTGGCAGAAAAGGACCTGGGTTTCCCGGTGGACACCAAGTTGAACAAGAGGTAGCACCATGCCCTTGTAGAAAAGAATTGTTCCATTTCCTTCTCTGCATTAGGAGGAATGTTGCCAGAAGGTGGAGGGAGTTGATCCTTTCACTCTATTCTGCACTGGAGAGGTGACACTGGAGTGCTGTGTCTGTTTCTGTGCTCCTCAGGACAAGAAAGACATGGAGGTACTGAAGAGAATCAAATGAAGTAACAAAGATGGTGAAGGCACTGGAGCATTTCTCATGTGAGGGAAGGCTAAGACAGCTGGAATTGTTTAGTCTGTGGAAGGGAGGGCTCAGAGGTGATTTCATCAATGTCTACAAATATCTAAAATGAGACTACAAGGAAGAGAGACATTGGTGAACAGCGGCAGGACAAAAGACAATGAGCAAAACAACAGAAGATTCCCTCTGAGCATCAGGAAGCATTTTTTTACTGTGGGGGTGACTGAGCACTGGAACAGGCTGCCCAAGCAGGTTGCAGTCTCCATTCTTGGAGATATTCAAAAGCCATCCCTGGAAGCCTGTTCTAGCTGGCTATGCTTTTGCAGGGGGGTGGTACAAGATGCTTTTGGATTCTGCATACCTGCAAGTCATGCAGGTAAAAATTAAAAACCACCTTTAAAATTGCCCATCCCTTGGTTTGCAGGGACCTTGGAACAGCCCATGGTGCAAAGGATATTAAAGGAGTTTTGCAACTAGGAAATCTCCAAGCAGATTTCCTAGTGCCATGCATTTGTGTCAGGATTTATGCCAAAGGAAGCTGGCAGAACCCCAAGCAGAACTTCACATGGTGTTTTAAGGAGTCTCAGAGGTAGCATGAGAAAAGCAAACTCTCTCAACTACTGCTTGTTATTGGAGCACAGCATTTCTAACCCTAGATAGGCCCAAATTTTAACTTCATGGAGGAATTATAATACCAAGTTCCTCCCTATCTATAAAGGACTTATATTGGCATAGTTGATTGAAATATAGTCCTTTTCTCCTTCCTGGCCTCTTCTTCGAATCATTGCACTTATTTTAGACTCCAGCCCCTCATTTCTAAACCCATAACCACACCTGCCCATTTCATCCCATGGATGCTCCTGTTCCCATTCTGAGAAATACAGATTTGGCATCAATTGTTCCTTCTGAGGCCAAGTGATACTAAAAATGCCTGGAATTTTTTCCCAATTAAGCCACTCAATTATCTGCTTATTTGGGGTTTTTTTGTTCCAGCTCATTAACAGTTGTTATCTTGAGGAAAATCTTCCATTAAATATAAAAAGGGTTTTCTTTCTGGCAGAGAAAATTTTGATGTTATCTGATTATATTCTATTCTCAAAATCTAAATGATTACTATAAGTAGGTCACCATTGTTAATTTAATCTAACCCAAAAGGTTGGGTTGAGGCAGAGGGATAGGAAAGGCCAGTACTTTTCTAGCCAGAGAAGACAGGAATACTGCCTTTTCAGGCTTCTTATCACATGACTGCTGGTCTGAGCTGAACCTCAGACAATGTGTGGCTTCCTTTTCCACGCAGGAATACTGGGCTTGGAGGGAGTTATACAAAAGTTTATTTCTGGTAAATCAAGTTCTTCACACACTGTTCACCTTCTACTTCAAGAAATAGGAGAGGATCCAATTGGAATAAGGAAATCTTCAATTACTAACACATCCATAAAACTTTGATGCAGTAAATTTAGATTGTACTTATTATAGGACAACGGATTTTCATGTATCTCTGAGCATGGAATACAATCTCTAGGTGAACCACCCTTGAAAAAGCAGATTGTGTTCAAGTGAGATTTCACCCAAATCAAAGTATCTGAAGTGTCCCCAAGCTGAATCCCATAATCAGAGGGTGAAATCTTCCTAACCTCTGAAGTAGAAGAGGACAGCAGGCTACCAATGGTGCTTACTACAGAATTAATTACTTTGCTAGTCTATGGAGAGAGTTGATAGAAGCCTTCTAAAAGTTGAAAGATGCCTGGAAAAATACAGTGGCCAAAGTTTTGGAGTAGTTTGGCAGAAGAATCCAGTACAGAACAACAAATAACTGGGGTCTTCATTCCTGAAAAGCTGCAGCCAGAGGTAAGGGCCCATAGAAACATTTAACAAAAGCAAAGGTGACCAATGGGAATGGAGAAGTGTTAGAGTAGATTTGCTTTAGTTGCTGTTTATTTCTTAGTCCCCTATTACTGTTTATTTCTTAGTCATCTCTTATATCTATTACATCTATACTGTCTGATTATGGTTCAATATTATTTTTCATTTATTTCTTAGTCATCTATATGTCCCTATTATGAAGTATATGAGATGAACAAATGGAACTCTGGTCTCGTACAGTGAATTTTTTCTTATATCCTTGAATTGGGGACAGGGGGATGAAAGACTCTACAGCTCATTAGTAGCATCCTGTGATATAAGCATTAGCTTTAAGCTGAAAAAGAATTTACTCTCTGCAAAGAGAAACCATTTAAATATTAAGTATTAAATATTTCTGGCCTTTACAGAACTCAAAGAGGCAAGAGCATCCATTCTTTTTTTGAGCTGACAAAACTTCACCTTCTACACTGCTCTGCTTGTTGAACCTATGAAGCCTGCAGCACCCAGACTCTGTGTTTTTGAAACAATAAACATTAAACAAAATACAAATAGTTTTGAAAAATTGAATTGCAAACCAAATATTACTGCAAAGGCTAAATTCTTTTTTAAGTAGAACATCCAACAGTAGAAAGCCATTCAAAAATAATTCCAGTGATCCTTTCAATGACTCCTCTGTAGCATGCCGTTACTGTTTTTCATGCTTCATCCCCTGTGGCCATAATAAAAGCAAGGTATTTAACTCAAAAACTTATTAATCACAACTACCACCTATTTCATTCCAGAAAAAAAACAAAAAAACATAGAAAGGAGTTCTCATCTACGTGGACCACCTCTATAAAGGAGATCAATCCCTATATCTTCGGGTCCCTTTTTCTGGTGGATTGTACAGTAGAGTAGCACTGCTAGACACTGCAGCTGCTCAGTTTTTCTTGCTATTCTTCTTAGGAAGAGGCTACAGTATAGTGTTTACAGACATTAGAAGAAAAATAAAACCATATTTGTGTTTGGATCACAAAAGACAGAACCCCAGACAGGTCCCCAGATAGAAAAAACATTCTCCACTTAGTTAAAGCAGCATGTGCAAGTCCCTAGACCTATGGCTGAGAATGACAAAGCTCTCCGCACCTTCCCAGCAGCAGAATCAGAAACCTCCATGCAGGTTCACACACTGCCAAGTGACAGGAACATAAAATGGCAATGCAGACAAGCATAGATCAGCTTTTTGGAATCTGGGTCCTACCCTTTATTTGGCCAACCTTCCCCAGATTCTCTCTACTAGGACATGCCACATGTGTCCAGGTACAATGCCTAGAGGCACACTGAATAGCGAGGCTTTCAGATATTTTATAATTTTTATATATAATTTATAACATACTTTTCAGATTTAACTTCAGGGGAAACCTATTGCTAGGAATGCTGGAGTCCAATATGTTCAACTTCATAACACACCAAAAGGTAAAGATGCAGAGGTAGGACTAATTTCTCTCAAGCCATGCTAAAGCTGCTGGCTCTCACACCATCCAAGATTGCCCACAAAAGGGAAATACCAAAGTTTTTGAGAGAACAAACATTCTTGAAGACATGTCCAATGTCTTCATCAGTTTTGCAGCCCAGGAGCATCCCAGGGCAGGTAAGAGAAAACTGAGGTGCAGTCACACACATCTACAGTTTGTCTTTGGCCGTATTATACCTCTGTCTATACAAATAGCAATGACTTAGCCTATGGGAATAAATGGAAGTTCTCTTGGTGCCTAACTGAGTAGTAGCAGTGCAGTGTGAAGTGAAACATCTAAGCAAAGGAAGCAATACACAAATATTTGAACCACAATCCCTTAAAAGGAGTCCTGCAGTGCTTTGGTAGCACTGCCTTGGCCCTCTCAAAAAATGTGTTTAATTATTTTCTTGATTGCTGGATTTTTACTTTTTTTTTTTAAGGAAAAAATTTGAAATAATTACTTTTAAAATGCTGCAGTGAGCATTTAAATTACTATTATCCACTTTCTCCTCTGTCATGCTCAGGGACTGATGACAATCAGAGAGCCCAGATGCCAGTCTGTATATTACAGTCTCAGCCAGGGTATTTGGCTCCTTGGTGAGATCCACAGGCAGTTGTTCTGGCAGCTCTCAAGTTGTCCCTGCCTAGAAAATGATTAAGGCTGTCGACTGACTGTTCAGATTACTCTGTTCTGGACATCTGGGCTCTTCTCCTTCTCCCTAACTCATAACAGAACAGCTGTTCTGTTCATGTACTACACTTGTTCAAGTGTGCATCCATTCATTTATTAGCAAGGAATTGAGAAAAGCATGTTTATATAGGTCCCTTTTAAGTCACAAAACATATGGTTATCCCCTAGTCTAGCATGATTTCCCATAAATTGGAGAGAAACTTTCCAAACAAATAGACAGAGAAATAACCATGGAAAGCTGTATCTGAGAATAGGTCTCTACACACATGTAGGTGTGTAGCAGGTGATGCATATTGCCTGTTGGTTTCCTCTGGAATCTGAAGAACACTTGTTTTAATATGTGCCTATGAAAGTTGCCAGATACTCCGTAAACGCCAGCTCTGACCTTAGCCAACTCTTTGACTTCCTGCATAGAATTTCCTCCACATCAAATGGCCCAGAAACACTCCATATGTGGCTGATCTCTCAACAGCATTGCCCCTAAATTGTTTATTATTTCTTGAATGCCATCAAGGTTTCTGAGGTTGTGTGACACAAAGGGAAAAACATTGTCCCTGTCTTGTAATACTCACTCTAAATAAGATAGAGCTCTTAGTGCAGACATTCAAAGTAATCCCACACAGCAGAAACAGATGAAAGGCCAGGCTCAAAATTTCATCAGGCAACTGCTATTATCTAACATTATTGCAGAACATGTGTGCTTTCAGTAAGGCCAGGTGTGCGTGTAAAGATTTTCTTATATTACCCACATCAAGACAGAAAGTGACAAAATTCAGACCTGTTTGACATAAACATTCTGTCCAAAATCTTAGCATAGTTGACAAAAAATCACCAGGTGCTATACTGGAGGTGGTGGCTAAATGTTTTGAAGAAAGCTTGGACTAAATGCACATGGAATTTACTGTAAGGTTATGCATAGATATGTGGCACTCAGTAACTATTTCTGTGCCTGGTCATGCTCAGTAATTCCCACTCTTAAAAGGGTAAGAATTTGGAGGAAAATTGTTTGTGTTTACAGCCAGGAGGAGAATGCAGTTAGTTATTGGGGTGCAGATGACACTTTGTAGGTTTCCAGCCTGGCCTGCTTCATGGCAATGTGTGTTTATACCCACATGCTTTGAGAAGTAACTTTACCCCAGCAAACGGGCAAAGTGATGTGGAAAGAAGTGAGTAGAATTCCAGGCACAGCTGGAATCACTCAGTTATGACTGCAAGGAAGCTGGAAATGAAACTGATACGGGAAAATCGTAAAAAGGATTCAAAAGCAAAAATGTGGTCTAAAGAGTCATTTTCCAGAAAAAATGGATTGGGTTGGTAGGACAGAATTAATTGAAAAATCTGAATATTGAGATCTGTGAAGTAACTGAACTCTGGTTCTGTCAGATGAGCTCTCCTAGATTTGCTTACTAAGAAGATGCTCCCTCTGCAGCAGGGCAAGGATACCTAGTTCAGATGTAAACCTAAGGATAACCTACCCGGGCATTTTGCTTTTTATGCTTCATGGTATTTCAAATCCTAGTCTAAATTCCCATAAATGAAGAACAAACATGACTACTGACTGCCTACACATGCCCATCTGCTCAGATGGCACAGCTCCCACTAACATTTTAGTTGGGCAGTTTCACTAAAGTCTAGGTGCCAAACCAGCATACGTTTCACAAAGACAAGTCTGTATGACACTAAAAGCACCATTTCCTCTGCAAGATTCCCTTGTCTGGGACAGGTTTGAAGATTAGCTATCTAAGGTTTCCCTGTTAGCTTTGTTTCATAGGAAACAAGACAATGAAATCACAGTCTGACTCCTGATTTCTCAATCTGCCCTCTTCTTTCCTACAGAAGTTTGGCAAATCTCAGATTTGACAGAAAAGCAATGGTTTCAAAGTTATTCTTTTTCTATACATTTTGTTAAAATAAATGTCTGGTTAGAGAAGACCAATGTTCAGCTGTGTAAACTAAATCCTCACCAGACAAAAGAAAATCTCCAAAAGTGATTGCTGTTTTACCTGTGGGAAAAGCTACTGTCAGAACTTCATTGGTACTAGACAGAAGGGAATGCAATCATTAGACATAATCCATAGTAAAGAGGACAGCTGCTCACAGAACAACTTGGTTTTGATCACACTTCTCATCAAAGTATGCGACCAAACCAAATACCTGAAGGCAAATACTGAAGAATCCCAAAGAGTTTACAAGCATTTCTGGCCACCACTCAAACACTCCATGTGTGTAGTAGAATAAATTGGCAGCACTCTCAGCTTGCACAGGGCAAGCACAGTGCCATCCACCTACACGTAGCAAGAGTGCATCAGAATATCTGTTGGATTTTTCAGATTTTGCAAGCTCCTCAGTAATTTCCTAATGAATGCTACAGAACTTGGAAAACTCAGCAAGCTCTCTCACACTTTTCTGAATGTTCAGTGTCATCCATCAAACACTTGGCCACAGGAGAAAACTCGCTCAGTGAAGAAGTCGTGGACTTCTACAGCATAAAAGAAAGGCCTATATGACAGCTTTCCCTGGCTTGTCCAGTCCAGTCCAAGTAGCTTGAGCCATTTCACTGTAAGGCTACTCAAAGTTAGACAGAAACTCTTAGTCAAAGACATGCTGAACTCTAAAGACCAGTGGCAGCAAACTGAGCTGGTTTTCCTTCTCAACAAATGGCAGTGCAGAGTAGAATGAGGAAATACAGGCTACTTTCCAACCAGAATGATAACAAAAAGTGACCCATGCATACTGGCCAGTAGAGAGGGCAGTCATTTATTTTTTCAGCTTCAAAAGAAACACAAATCCACAAAACTCTCAACATAGAGAGGTGAGCTCTATGAAGCAGAAATGAACTCTACAAAGCAGCTGTTGTGGCAAGGGATAGGAAGAACTACCACATTTGTACTTGTAGTGTTGATGCAACTACAGAAAAATCACTCCCAGCTGTCCTGGCTAAGAACAGGGAGGAAAAGGACATGAAGAGAACTGGATTAACAGTACTGAGGGAGATGGCCAGCACCCACCATATGCAATTAATATCATCCTGGCAGGAAGAAAGAGCATCATCCCATTTCCTTTTAAATGCACAGTGTCCACAGATGACTTACCTCTATCAAGAAGTGTGGGGCAAGGGGCAAACTTTAATCTGGATGTCTGAACTGTATTGGTATTCCCACTATGAGACCTGCCCTAAAGTGGAATCCTCCCAAATTAGTATGTTGTCAGAAAAGGCAGACCATCCTTACAATACAGAAATCATTGAGAGAAATAGTTTTTACTGATTTGAAATTGATGGTTTTGTGCAATAATATTTTGATTTCTTTGTGGTTTTTGTTTGGCAGCGGAGGGGATTTAAGCAATAACTAATGTTTTCTTTGGCAAAATAAACCTTAAGATTAGCATTACCATCAGTGATATTCTGTCCTGGAAAGAGCATTCTAATTACAAATAGGGAATTTTCCAGGTATATTGGCTCATTTGACCTTGTTGGGTCAAATACAGCATGCTTCTATTTACAGGTAGTTGATATTCTATAGAACAGCTTCACTGGAGTTCTGCATGTGAACATTGTCACTGGCAGTGAGAAACAGACAAACACAAAGCAGACCAACAAGTGATTATTTTGATTTTTCTAACATGTTCCTTGTGTTTTCTGAGAACCTTTTGCTCTGTTAGATAAAATCAGAGAAGATTTTGAAGGAACCAATTTTGCTGGCAGTTACTCCTCAAACTAAATCAATAACTAAAAAAATTTTATAGCGAAGCTCTTTCAATCTGGATGGCTGCAGTGCATGTGCATAAACTGCAGTAATGTTTATTGTATACCAAGATGGAAAAGCTCGACTTTAGATTGTGTAACTTTCCATAACACAGTTTTCCTGAGGGCTCTTCAGCTCAACAAGCAGCCAAGGAAAGGGAGGGTGAATGCAGCAGATCTGTTTCTTTCCAGCTTGAGATGCAGATGAGGCCCCACCCAGCAAACAAAATCTTTGGCATTCATCCACATGATCCTCCAGGCTAAGGAAAGAGTAGCCATACATAGCAGTACAAGTCCTCCTCAGCCTTTCATCTGGTGCTTGCTTTCTCGCATAAATAAATTGCTCTGCATGGCAAAAAAGGCTGTCAGGCTTATGGTCATCCATAACTGTAAAGTAGCCATGCAGACCTGGGTTCTAACATTCTAGCTTTTGCCCTGTTTCAATGTGGCAGAAGCTACAGATTTTTTTTATCCGTTCCTCACTGTGTCCATTGTTCTGGACACAAACAGGGGAGACTCTTGAACACAGACAGAAATACATTCTCTTTCCGAACTTAATTATCGGTCAAGCAACAGGAATATTCTCTCATCCAAAATTTAAGAAGTAATCAGAATTCTCTCAAATGACAATTTTTTTTTACTGCAAGATCAATGTGCAAATAATTTGGTAGAACATCACCATCTGGTGGATACACCCACTGACAATTTGGCTTAATTTTTTCTTTATCTCCCTGGTAGTTCTTCAACACACTGAAAAATATTACATCGTAAGGTTACAGAAAAAATACATTCAATCAATCTACTGGCAATCTGCAACTTCTTCTTAGGACAAGACAGAAATCTGCAAAAAGGAATAGGGATGTGGAGAATTCTTATCTTCATATACCATTGTAGGTGGCAAACCTGTAAATAGAGTCCAGACAGGTGAGGCTACTCAACAACGCTTCCAGGCTGCCATGGAAGCATTTTGTGAAATATAGCATACACCTCCTTCAAAGTCAGAGAGAAAATAGTACTCTGTTACCAGTTGGTTAAACTGCGTATTCCTCACCAAAGCTGAGATTTCTTTTTCCGTTTACTCTCAGAACTGAGCAATTAGTCTCACTGTTGATAGAAATCGTCTGCTTTGCACAGTCCCTACTCCTCAGCATGTCAGCAAAGTGCAAGATGCCACCCTTTTCACAAGCTCTAACTGGATAGCGGAGAAAAAGGGGAGGAAGGGAAACAAAAAAATGTCCATACTGTCTATGAAGGAATTCTGTCAGTTGAAAATTACATTCCCTAAAGACACCATCTGCCCTTAGACCTTGCACCTCATATCACAGAATCACAGGGTGGGTAAGGTTGGAAGGGACCACAGTGGATCATCTGGTCCAGCCTCTCTACTCAAGCAGAGCCATCCTAGAGTACATGGTGCAGGATTGCATTCAGATGATTCTCGAATATCTCCAGTGTGGGAGATTCCACAACCTCTCTAGGTGATCTATTCCAATCCAAGGTCACCCACATAGTAAAGAAATTCTTAGTCATGTTCAGGTGGAATTTCTGGAATTTGCTGTGCATCAGTCTCTGCCTCTTTTCCTATTTCTTGGCAGCACCGAACAGAGCCCGGCTGAATCCTCCTGCCACCCTCCCTTCATGCTGACAGACATTGGTGAGGGCCCCTCTCAGTCATCTCTTCTTGAAGCTGAACAGGCCCAGCCCCCTCAGTCTTTCCTCATAACAGAGATGTTCCCAGACCACTAGTTCCTTCTCTGTAGAGCTGCAAGGTCAGCCCTCAGCCTGTGCTGGTGCCCAAGGTTATTCTTCTCCAGGTACAGGACTCTGCATTTGCCTTTGTTGAATTTCAAACAGTTCTTCCACCTCTCCAACCTGCCTGAAACATGATGCTGAATATGGTATTTTCTGCCTACTGTATTTTCTTGTTGACATTTTGGTTTTTTGTTTTTTTTTTTTTTTTAAATCAAAAGGGCTATCAAAGAAAATGTATATACGGCAATCTAGGTAACTTTCTCATAGCATTATACTACCCTAGAGTCTTTTTTGATTAGAGCTTTTTTCCCATTTGTAGGAACTCTCATCCTATGGTTTCATGTAAGACCTGTATAAACAAGTCTTGTGTGATCATTCTCTGTGTTTAGGTGTTTCTCTGAAAGTGGCAGCTTTCAACCAAAACCTGAGAAAAGGTAGGGGTCTTTACATCCATTATGTTGTGGCAAGTTCCATGTAACTATGACGCCATTTGGGTTTTGCCTTTTTTTTTTTTAATATGTTCTCTGTCTTCTTCACACATATTTTTGTAACTCTGTCACCTATTGTATTAATAGTTACTTTTCATACAACTTTTCAATGGCCTTTCCCTAAGCAGAAAGACAAAACAAATCCTGGAGCTCCAAGCCCTGGGAGGTACAAGGGCTCTATCCTATCTTGGTTGTTCCTGGGAACAAAGGCCAAGAACAACCCTTTGAGATACATTCTCATGGACAGTGCTGAAAGGGGGCTCCAGAGACGGGTCTTGACCTGGGGGGAAATTGCACCACCACTTGTCCTTCTAAGTCATGCTTTTTATCAGTTATGCTAATTTTCTAAAACTCTAGAAAAATGTATTCACCCCTGTGGGGGTGGGCTTTTGAGGACATCTTCTGATAACTGCCTCTGAAGGCTTTCAAATAAAGAACCCCTTTTATATCACCTCCTTACTAAAATTATGGCAAGTTTCATTTCCAGGCTGGGCAAAAGGCAACACTATGCTGATACATAAAAAAAATGGGGTGGAACTTTGACCATCAGGGAGGCTTGTACAGCACAGAGACTGCAAAGAGTATGGAGTTCAGACTTCCAGAGACAAAAGTTCTCCAGCCACTGAAGGAAAACTTAGACAAGATATTGTAAGACAATTAAGGCTTCCATGCTTCCAAAATAAATACTAAACCACATGGCCTCCCATTGCAAATTACCTCAATGCCTTTATACTCTTTGTACACCCTTGTTTCACAAATCTCTTAGCCTGGCATGTTTAAACACTACATTATACTGAAAGCAGTAGATGTTTAGCAAAGGGAAAGCAGAAAAATCACACTGATCTCATTAGAAATGTATGTTGAGCAATTTATATCATAATGTTGCACAATATTGAAGCAAAGGTAAGAGTAATGCAAGAAAATCTTTTGGGTGAGGTTTTACATAATGAAATAAAACCATGTGCAACCACAGAGCTACTTCATACTGTGGTTGTCAGAAGTTTGTACCATAAAGTTTCCATGAAAGCCTGTGATGAACAGTGACAGGGTGAAGTAAAGCTCTACAACCGCTCAAATAAAACTTGAAACACTAACAAATAATGAATTTAAAAATAAGAATTTTTCAGGCACTACTGAAAAGAAAAAAATCAAAATGAAAGAAAAAACATAAAACAGTACTAAGAAATGTATGAAAACTAGCACTAGCACAGAAAGTCAGGAGTTAACAGCAAAACACTAATTGGTACTTGTGAGTGTGTGGGAGGTCCCAGGGCAGGATGTGACCTGACAGACAACCCTGTGTGCTAAGAGATTGTAAAGTCTCAAGGAGAATCAAAACACCTGAGCAGTGTTTGAAATACTAAAGCTTTATAATATATTTAAAACAAAAGATGTTCTAAAGACAGCCAAAATACATACACAGAAGATGACAGGAAAATAGGATCAATAGTAGATCAGAGATAAACACATTCTTAAGATGCTGCCAATTAAAAAAAAAAATACTATTTTTATTCATTCTTGTAGCAAGAGCCACTTTGAAAACAAAATGTTTAAAAGCAATTAAGCAATTTTACAGAAATAGTCTGGGATTTTGTGCAAAGCGAGAGAGACTCCACGCTTGCCTCATCTCCTAGAAGCATCCCATATTCTTAGATGTGACGTTGCCATGACAACCACAACTTGGTGACCTCGTTATTTCAACCTAATCCTGCTTTGAAATTATAGTTGCTCCACCCTTTTGCCTGGCTAGCCTGATAACATAATCATTGTAAATGAGGATGGAAAAACACAGCAGGATACCATTCCCCTAGTGACATGGGACTAGTCTCACCTTATCAGGGAAACAGTGCAACAATTAAACTGCCCAGATCTAAAAGCCCAAAAGTAGATTTTTATTTTTGTTGTTGTCATTGTTTTGTTTGCTATTCTATTTGGAAAAAAAAAATCTAATAGCTTGTCAGTGCAGGGATTCAGTTTTGAACAGGGACTTTTGGGGAAATTCCTTTTAATTTAATTTAATGTCTTTATCAGGAAATTAAACAGCAATAAGGGGTAGTTCTTCCTAATTATTCATTTGTTTTGACTAACAGCTGGAGAAAGATTTAGGATATAGATGAAGAGTTAGGACAGAACTTGTTTAGCAAATCAGATTTGGGTTTTTAAGTTCGAGCTTGCCTTGCTCTATTTAAACTGGTTAAAGCAGTGAGTACTACAAAATCCCAGCTGCAGACATTGTGGAAATACTTGCTATGTTTGTTCACATGTCACAGGTACATTACTGCAATTCTGTGCTTATCATACACATGGACAACAACCATACCGGTGCTGTTGCAGATTTAAAAACCCTTTCTCAGTTTCTTGGGGAGGTAATTCAGAGTTCTCTATGTACATAGGATATAAGAAAGCTAGATGAGGAAGATGGGGAGCAAATAACTTTATAGGACCATCAATTTGGAGCTGTTGGTGTATGATCCAATTGAAGTAGCTTAGATTTTAGTTCACAAAAACATTTTCGGGCTGTTATTACACACTTGTGTCTCCCTCCAGTTTGCCAGAGAAGTCTAATTCCTCCCTTTCTTCATGTTTGCATGTTTAAATGTGTTTAGGGACGTATTTTACCTTAGAGGTTGTGATATTGCATGAGACTGCTTGAAGGAGCACCCTGCACAATGAGGCAACTAAATTTGTTAATAATGTTCATTATTAGAAGAAGATGGCAAAAAGGGAGAAAGACAAGCTATTTTGACAGAGAAGTACAAAGAACTATTAGCTTGCTTGGTATGAATACAAGACTTCTGTTATTATGGCTACTTTCAGAAGAGTAAGAAAGATTTCCTCAATCCTAACCTTATGCATCTCTGCCAGCAAAGGGGCTGAGTCAGCCTCTGAGGATATGAACTCATGATTCTAGAAGGAAACTTTATATTTTAACATTTGGAGAGTTGTACTGCTAAATTGATCTTTCCAGCTTCCATGTCACAATACAGAAGTTGGGTGATGCCCTCTAAAAACAATCACCAAGGACTCCATGCACAAGCAAAGGTACCTATCAGGCACCCATGGATTCAGTACCAGCCAGGAAAACCTTTATCCAGAAAGTACTTTATTAACAGTATAATCACAAGTCTGTTAAAACTTTCAGGTAGCTGATGAAGTATCAAAGCAAATAAAGTGATGATTTCTGCTAAGGAAAAACAAAAACAAAAACCAATTTTGAATCCTGCTGCAGCAGTGCTTGGGGATAATTTTTCTGAATAACTAATACAAAAATCCCAAAGCTCTATAGCTGTGCACTGCAGGTACAATATGATGAGCTGAAGACCAAGCTCTTTTCTCTGTGTCTTGAAAATACCTTTGTATTCAAAAGCATCTGCAACAGGCAGGGCTAAACCACCACTTGCCTCTGTTTGAAAACTTGCCACTCCCAGCAGAGAAAATGAAACCACTGACAGCTTATACAGTCACCTTCACATAGGATCAGCACAAGGNTTCTTAGAATAGCAGCATACATTCCAAAATGGTGCCTCACATTTACCAAGAGCTATCAGGGAACAAGTGAACAAGATTTATGTCCAGATTCAAATTTAGTTCTCCTACATACAATAGTAAAAAGCCAGACCATTCAATACTTAATCAGGTTTGGAGTCTGATTTTTCCAACCTTGCTTGAGATCACCATATATCTTTTGTGCAGGCTGATTAATCCCTCTAACTACTGATTCTAACACATGAACAGGAATCTAGAAGCCCCAAATGAAATTCCAAGCAGGAAGTGTACTTTGACAATTGATTTTCGCATCTACACTCTGACTTCCTAATCTATTACAACCTAGTTTGCTGTACTCTTTTCAGAAAAAGGAATATCTTCTCCTTGTTATATTTATGGTCCTGGATTTGAACAGCAGCTAAAATCATTCTGTATTCAAAACAGCTAACATAGTGGGGGGGAAGAGTTAGGAAGTCTTCCTTGTGCAGTTAAAAGGGGACTGCATAGCAGACCTCTTGCAGAATTTGGGGGACGTGACTCCTTACTGACCCTGCTATGGAATCTGTAGGTCTGAGGTTTTACAGACAATTCAAAATTGATTATGTACAAATTATTTTCTGCTTCTTACAAATTTAAAACTGAAANCAAACAAAATCAGAAATCACAAAGAAAAAAAGGGAGACAGAGAGATCACCAAAACACAGAGTATATTCCCTCAGTGAGTGGACCCCTTAACATACTCTTGGCCTTCCTTGCCCTTCAAATGGGGTACTTTGCTGCCAATATCTAAACATTAAGTGATTAGAAGAAATGTGAATGTAATCATTTGATTTTTTTTTTTCTTAAGTTGTTCAGCAGGGGTTAGAAATCAGTCTCCATTAAAATATTTTTCTTAAGCTC
>VWZN01021536.1:4577-33207 GCA_013396955.1 Regulus satrapa | reverse complement strand
GACTTTTTCATGGTTTCTTTGTAAATGTGACAAAATTTATGGATGGCATTAGTGATACTAAGTTGACAGAATTAAAACCACTGTTTATGGACACAGTTCAGTAACTTGATTTAATTAGATTCTCACTGCATTGATCTAAGAGGATTTTCAGGCAGTATTTTATGATGAGGGTTTGAAAGAGAGTGCTCAAGCTCTCACAAAAGTGAAGAATCAAAAGCAATTTTTTCATTTAAGTACATGTATGTTAAGCTAATTACTTAATTAGACTATTGTGCTTTGAAACAGTGGACAGTGTTATGTATAGGGACTTCAGTCACTGTGCAACCTGAAAATTCATCTTTAACTAATGGTTTACTGCATTAACACTGAGCATATACAACATAGAGCAATCCAGCTCCTATTCAGATAAACACATTAGAAATAGGGCAATAAAACCTAAGCTCCATCGATAGTATTGACTTTAGTGGGAACTCCTGACTCTTAGTTCCCTTATTGATACCTAAATTTAGCATAGGGATGGAACAGTATCAGAAGTAAGGGTGGCTGTAAGGATAATCAATTATCTTTTCTGTCAGAGCAGATAATGCCTTGTAATTTCTTCTTTCCTAGTTTCTTCCTGTGTCTTTCCCAGATTACCTGTCGCCATTAGTAATCAACCTGGTTGTAAAGCTACTAAGCATTGGATTATTACTATTGCCTACTTTTTAAACTTTATTGAAAACAACAAATAATAATCCCTGGGATTTTCAAGATTAATATTTTGGGCATTTAAATATGGTTTTTCTTTGGCAAATTCAGTATATACCTGTAAAGTGAGTGTAAGGAGTTATAAATTGAATGCAAACCAATGTAAGAAAGCTGAAAGAATTGCATAAAACTACTGATAAAAATCTGTGGAGATGTCTGTGTTACAGGAGGGCTTGTAGTCTGTTAAATACAGTAAATGGTTTTAAGGCCATTATGTTGTATGCACCTTAAAAGTTCCTGACAGGGATTTTACTTGAAAAAGCAACATTACCAAAAGATAAAATTCGTCTTGAAGCAAAAAGGCTGTGTTTTATTTTATCCCACACTCTAATAAGATTTTAAAATAAAGTCAAAATAATAACACATTTAAAGCTAATTTTAGATTCTTCTTCAGCTTGGAAGGTTTAAAAGGACCAGTACTTTCAACTAGGAACAAATACTAGCTAAACTTTTTGCAAGCCAGAGTAAATCTTGATATGAAATCCCTTGTTGAGAACTCTGGTGGAAGGATAACTGGGACATCTATAAAACACAGATTTATAACTTAAGGTTTTGGCCAAGTAATTTGTGCCAAAATTTTACAGACAATCAAAAATTTGGATTCGCAGAAATGCAAGACCGCTGAGATTGGCTCAGTTGGGTGAAGTATGATGCTGTTAAGACCAAGGTTGTGGGTTTGATTTCTGTATGGGCCACTCACTTGAGTCAGACTTGATGATCCTAGTGGGTCCTTTCCAACTCAGAATATTCTGTGATTCTGTAAATATAAAGCTAATTACTGTAACTCTTTGACAAAGAAAACATTTACTTCAGCATCTCTTTTCAAAACTGGCAAAACAAAGTCCAAATTGTCAATTGGTTTCCTTTCCAGTGTGTCCTTCCCTTTGTGGCTCTTCAGCACTGAGAGACATTGGATATGTTTCTTTCTATTAAATAGTACCTGAATCAGTACAGAATCTTTTTAGACAAATTCAGGTATGGTTGATCCATAAACTGCTAAATGTTACTTCCTCTATAACATCCTGTGGCAACAAACCGCAAAAATTATCAGGTATTTTTTGTTCTTCATCCAGGGAATGTCACAAATCCATGCATCTGATTACTAATTTCAAATTTTAATTTCAGATTTAGGTGAAAATTGTGCCGATATTGCAACTCTCAGTAGCTCTTTCTGTAAAATTCAGGATGGGTTGGATGGGAGTCTGAACACAGTCTGAACACAGAACATTGTTTAGAATTGAAGAATCTCTTCAGATTGACTTTTCTCAAAAATATGAAATTGTAATTTATGTGAAAACGGTGTATTTCTTGCTCGTATTTCAACTTCCTTTGCATCAGGATTGTAAAAAACGAGAAATACTCAAAGATTATCCTAATTTTAGTACTGTCTCCACTGTAGAAAGATATCCATAGACCAGGTGTTGAGTCCTGACATTAATATTGTGTCTTCCATTATTAATATTATTAGCTCCAAGCTAGTATTAAATTTGTATCTTAGTGATGTCAGGATGCATATGAAGAAGTGTTTCTGGAACAGGAAAATGAATGGCATGATATTTTTTCTTTATATCCATGGTTATTTAATGATGATACTCTTAAAATGACATATGCTTATTTAACTTTTAGTTACTTTACTTCTGCCATGTTTTTCATATTGCTAACTTGTATCTTTGAAATTCACTTGGATTGTGAAATTGGTGCAATATAAGAAAGCAGGGGAAAGGTTCACATAATTCCAACATTAAACTTCACTGCTATATTATAGTGAGAAATAGGCCTGTAGATACATGTCTAGGTGATTGGATAGATGTAGGGTTTTTTAATGATAATTTCAAATTCTGCTGTGAAACATCGAGGTTGACTATGGAATCTTCAAAAAATATTTTTTCCCAAATGACAAACAATAATCAAAAAGAATTCTACACCTGTGCTCTTTTTTTATTTTTACTTATTTCTCATACTAATGATTCATCATCTAATACTTTTATTTGTTGGTTAAAGAATGCTGCTGTGATACCTTTCTGATGTCTGTTAAATTTAGTGAAAGCAATAATGGTTCTGGGAGAAGACCAAGATGTATTAAAGAAAGTGGTAGATTTTAAAGTTAAGTAAATCTGGTTTTGTATTTTTATTGCACAGTGGATTTCTTTTTTACAGATTCTGGTTTAACTTTAGAAATTCTCAGCCTTTCAAATATTTTCCTCTTACTGAAAAGAGAGTGTCATAGCAATATTTAAGTCTGCTGAACAACTAGAACAAAGATTTTGTTTTGCTAAATATACCCAACTGGCCAACACTGACATACTCACTTCATTGCTTTCTACTTCAGTTGTAAAAATAACCCAGCAAAGCTTCCTTCTTTGAAAAGATTATTCTAGGGAACATTTGCTTTACAATGAATAAAATGTATTTGGTGTTACTACATTTGACAGACGACATGCACAGTTCTTATCCTGTATTTACTATGAAGTAGTGTTCTTTCTTTGTTGCTAGAATTCAGAGATTATTTTCTTAGAATGATGTAAAACCCAATTTCTTAAGGAATTTCATGGTACATTTTATAAATACTTTCTTTTTATAATGTTCTTCATACTGAAATAAATAATAGAATTTCTAAGGCATAATCAAAGGTGTATGGGAAGAACTGCTACTGCAATGAAAACTAATGAAGTTTGAGGGGATTATACTGTAAAACAAGGCTAATCTAAGAAAACACAGCTATAATATTGCTGAATGTTTTTACTTTTATGCATTTTACAGAATGTTGATGTAGACAATAAAAGGGCACATTCATCAAAATACCTAATTTAATTTAAACACACCTCGCTGCCCCCTCGCCCAGCTCAGTTTAAGCGTACTCAGATTAAGTACTCTGATTTCTCATGATGGTGAAGAAAAGAACCCTTAGGACATTTAAAATTTATGAGGAGTCATGAGATTTCATTCATTATGTTGACAATATGCACAGCTTCTTTTCAAAATGGATTGGACCAAAAAAGGTGAACAGACGTGGTTGAAAGACTTCTTCCCGTAGTGTGTGCTGAATTATGTGAGTTACTTTTGCTTATACGTTACCCCAGAGGACTTATGCTTAATGTGCTCGGTTATATAGAGCTGCAAATTTTTAGCTGTGGGCTGGTATCCATATTGAGCCATAAATTTATAGTTGATCTATTGCTTTCTGTGCAGATCAGTCATACTCAGATGGAATTAAAGGCAGTAATTGATTTCCTGCCCTAAATAAGAGTAATTTCAGTTTAAAATATAAAAACACCTATATTTTAAACAAGAGTCTCTATATGAAACAAATATATATTCTAAATATTGCTTGTAGATATGAAAACCTTTATATAATTATAAATTTGCATATAGATCTGTAAAGATATCTTCTGAATGGAAAGCAGTATCTATAGTTTATTTACCATTTGAATTTTGATTGACAAAAACATTTCTGCTAATAAATATGTCACTGTGTCTTGATTCTGACACTATACCATACTAACAGAATATAATTTTATCTTCTTTTTAGCTTGTATTAAGTATCAAGGTGAATATTGCATGAGTTAGGGGTCTCATCTGCTCATACGTGCCATAACAAAAACTGCTTAATAGGAAAAATAACCCAAAACAGTGATTTCTTATCAGCTGTGTATCAGCACATGTCTTTGTGAAATTTAGAACAAGGCTGATTCACTGAGATGCAGAGCAAAATCTTTTATTAACTGAAGCTGTCTTTTTCTGATCAGCAGTTAAGCTGCCAAGTAAGTCTGCTTAATTTCACTTCCATCCTGTGAAAATCAGCTGCTGTTTTCATGATACTGATGTAACAAGTAAAGGAGGAAAGAAATTACCTCCATTGACAGAATAAGGAAAACTTTGTTTTTCAACCTAATTTATATTTGAAATTGCATCCTACTTCAAAATTTAAAAAACATCAGTTTCCCATTCCCCTCTCTCCCCATGTACTCTTTTACCATCTTTTTTTCCTCTCCTTTCTCTGCCTTGTTTTTGCAGTGAAGAATGTGCTGTGTAAAGTTGAATGAACTTGGATTATTTCTCATCAGAGAGACATTTATTGTGGAGGATTTCAGCCCACATTTTCCCTTTACTATAAACTTTTTCAGTTGACATTAAGCAATCTATTTCCTTCCTGAGGATAAAGGAAAAGTTTTTCTTTAAACATTATATCCCAATTGGAGTCTGATTTTGTGTCAAAACTGTGTTGCTGTCTAGAAGAAAAACCTCATCCATCTAATTTTATATTTTCTAGGTGAGTTCTTTATTGATTTCATTTTTATTTGTATACACATATGGCTGAAACTACATATTAGATCTGTAGCAAAAGAAGCAATGGCCATATTATGGTGTTTTGGCTACTTGGTTAGATAAATGCACATCTTTTTTTTCTAGAAAATGCCAGAAAATAATTTGGGCTGTCTGAAGAAGAATTTCCTTCATTATAACTTTTAAAATTATTCCAGTTCTCCCCTCTTTCCTAGCCAGTGTTTTGTTTTTACGGGCAGATAAATAGTTTTGTCTCTGGCACTTGAAGTTCAGGAGGAAGAACCTTCCTCTTGTCTCTAGTGGTTTCTTTACTAAAGCCTTGGTCTTTGTAGGCTGGCTGCTCCCTGTGCTAACCTGAGAGCCTGATCTCTAGGAAGGATGGGCTGTGTCTGTGCAGCTGCTGTGACTCATTGCTCAGGCCTCTTTCAGCTCTCATATTTCCCAAGAGTAAGAGTGTGCCTCGGGACAGCCCAGCCTGGGTTAAACGGGATGGACAGCAGAAGAAGAGGTTGCAGTTTCTACTCGTACTTGCATTCTGTACATTGATTAAAGAACACAGAATTCTTCTGAAGCTCTTCTCATAGCATTCAACTCATCTTGATACAATTCACTCCAATTTATGCTTTTTTTCCCGAGCTGGAAGCAGTAGAGGGTATAATATTATTTTTGAGAAAACATATTTTAGAAATAAAAGGTCACTAGCCTTGATATTCAGGACAGTTTTCTACTTCTATATTTTCCTGTATTTTATTGAGCAAGATTTAAAACTTTCAAAAGATTTTTTTATTACTGTTGACCATGACAGTTAAAAAAGAAATTAAAAAAACTTACATAGTTCTGGTTTTGCCACTTTAGTTTGGAGTCATCTTAAAATTACTTGTTTACTCTGCTGTAAGCTCTCAATTTTATCTGTCTTCTATATCAAGCTTTGAATCTAGTAATTTTTAAAAGCATTTTCCAGATATTACTTTTATCTAAGATTGCCTAAATTAAACTCTGAATTAACAAAGCCTTTTTGTTTTGAAGAAGTACCACTTTCCAGGTTGGATCTTATAAGTGTGACCTCTAAGAAGGCATGCAGTGCTATGTCTGCTGCTTTTTGAATGCACTGTACATACATCTGCTTGCTATATGTGGCTTTTTTCATTTTACTCTGGGTTGGCAAGTCTTGGCTGCATTGTCTGCCATTGTATGTTTAGCAAATACTGTGCATGGCCCTACATCCCATATGCTCATCTTATACTACTTGTAGCAGTATTTCTTTTGTTAGAGTTTTCCTAAGCTTTTATTTTGTATTGTTTAATTTTTTTATTTTATTCTTTTCACAAAGTAAGTATATTTGGGTTTTTGTTTGTTTGTTTTTTCTTCCTTTTCATTTGGGCATTTTATTTTTGTCTTTTGGGCATTTTATTTTATTAGTCCTGAGGGGTTTCTGCAGCCTTCCATATCACATACCACTCTTTTCCAAGTGTAAAGTCATATATTTTAAATAAAAATTTAGTTGTTGGTGAAATTAATTTTTTTACTTAATGTGGATTCCAGCTTTTCTCCTTCAGATGCAAGATACTTATATGACTTTCTTCTTACCATCCACCAGTGTAAGATAGTTTCAACTTGTTAGTGGCCTTTAGTTCCTGCACTGCTGTTATTCCCTCTCTTTCATTCTTCTATAGGTACTTCATTTTAAATAGATAGTTCATATGTAAACTGTTATGCTTTCATAACAAAAGACACTGGTTCTTTTCTGTGTCATTTAAATGTTTGAGAGCAGCTTTTTAAGCGGGATTTTGAAGTTAAAAGTTTAGACCTTTTCCTTAAGTTTTGAGTAGTGACTACTCTGCTTCCTTCTTCATATGACTATAATATTTTGTTTTCTTTGTAAATGTTTAATATATCGAATATTCTATTATTTGAGTGTATTATAATAGTATGGGTATCTCATCCTTACTTAGAACATGCTCTGTTTTCATATACAGTGATACCTAAACCCTAATTTTGATAACTCAATCCCAGTTTAACTCTGTTATTGATAAACAAAACTCATGTGCACAGTATAACATGCTTCATGAAACACTGGGAATAACTTGAAAAAAGCTGTTTCTAACGACAACTTGTACTTACTACAGCAAACTGGAAAATTACATGCAACTCTGTGAGGGATTTGTTTACACAAACCACTGAGTGAGCTGCTGCTCTGACATTTCAGTGACATGTAAGATCAAAAGAGGGAGTGCTAATATAATTAGATATTAAGCCTTTTTAGATGGGGTCTTCTGCCCCAAAGTTCTGCTTAAGGTTGCACATCTTCTTTATAGTGACTAAAAATGGCCTGTACAAGCACATATAAGACTTACCATGCTATAATTTTCAAAAGATTTGCAAAATTTCTACAAACTCTGAATGTCTTGGCAAGTCAATAATGTAGCTGGCTGGGCATATACTGCAAAAAAGATTTATTCCTTTTTCTTTCCTATTTTAAATATTAACCACACTGCATGCAGATCCCTTTCATATATTCAGTTTTTCCATGTTCACCAGAAGATACCAAGTTAGAAGAAGCACTTCAAAAGTATTTTTGTTTGCTTTTATAAAGCTTTGGCTCTCTAAAAGAATTCAGAACTTCTCACATTGCCTACTGACAAATATTATGCATAAGAAACTCATATTATTGTAGGTCACTGAATTAATTTTTAAAATGCCAATTGACATGATTCCCTTAGGGACTCATAAGTTGCTGCTATATATTATGTTCCCACACAGATGTGGAAATTCAGAGTTTTAGAAGGGAAAGCATTTATAGTACAGAAACAGCTTAACATGAATCAGATAATGCTTTTCTACCATTTAAATTCTAATAAATGGAAATAGGCAGACTTTTTAGAGATTTTTTCCTTGTCACTGCATGTTTAGCTCTCAGGAAAGTGTTGAGATTGGTGTCCTTTCTTCTGACACCAAACTTTACAACCTCACTGTATTTTGCATAGCCAAGCATAGGACAAATAATGGATTCAGCTGGGTTCAGTCCGTAGTGATACCAAATGCTGGAAGAGAAATAGCCAGAGAAAGATAAGCTAGCCAGAGCTATTTGATTAAGTGATTAGAGATGGTACTAGTATTTGTTATATCTTGCTGATGTATAACATGTGTTCTGTTTTTGTCAAATAGTCAAAAATAAAATGCCATAGATAAGAGATAGTAATGAACAAAATAAAAAAGTCTTTTCACTTAAATATAACATTTCCCAGTAGCAGTGCTACACTAAATGGCTTGTTGGCAAGTTTGGTGGTTCCCTTGTGCACTGAAATTTATAACCATGGTAGTTTTTATTTTGTAGAATTCTGAAATATGATATTCAGTATATGTTTGTGAAAGCAGGGTTGCTTTGACCCATCCTCCACTTCATAAATATCCTAACATAATCTTATCAATGTGAAAGTTAAAAATTGTTTGAGTCTAGTACAAATTGACCAGAATTTTCAAATCACTTGCTATAAAAATGCTGTAAGTTTCTACAAACACAGTTTTATACCAGCATATAATTCTAATCTTTTCAATATCAAGATTTTTTTTCCTTTAAGTTTGCTTTTTTGTTTACATAGGATTTTTTTCCCACTTAAAATAGCAGAGTGATTGAGAACTTCTGAAATTTGTCAGTGATGTATGTTGTTGAGCAATGGCTATTTAATTGGGAATCCTCATCTTAATCATATGAAAAAAACTAAGAAAACATTTAATCTACTCTGAACTGGCTAGAATAAAATGCTGGCTAGTACATGGTACAGAATATTTTTAGTGTTAATGGGAAGAAAGACTCTATGGTATATTGAATAATTTTCCAGTTCATGTTCCTGTAATTTTCTAGTTCTCTTGTATAATTGTGTCCTTGAATAAGTAGAATTCTTTTTGGTATTGTCCACTGAGCATAAGGAGATATATTAACAAATATATTAACAAGTGTATTAATGCATCTTTGGTTTTAATTTGCATTTTGTAAAATAGTTTATTTGATATTTTTTAATAATCATTTGGTTTAATAGCTTTCATTTTTGTATGAAGTTTTTAATGGCACCACAGCATGCCAAGATATCATAAATTACTTTATGCTGATCTTTAGCAAATGGTTTATATCCTTTTTTTGGGGTTACATGGTTAATAAGGGGTTAAAAGCTAACATCCGCTGAAGGAAGAAGAGGCGAGAGGGAAATGATTTCTTTGTATTGTTAAGAGAGAACAGTGAATTTACATGAGAATTTTATCAGCATTCTTGGTGATATGACTACTCTGAATGAATTCCCCACAGATGCAATTTTTTTGGACTGGCTTCTTTATTCTATCTTTCTTTTGGGATACTAGCTTAAAATGATGTATCTGCCTTTCCTGTCCAGAGAATCAAGCCTTGAGACTTACTTGCCATATATTTCAGACAGCCTGTCTAGTTATTGGAAGTAAAGAGCAGTATTGCAAATAGGTTTGACTTGTACTTGGGGTGAGGTCAAAGCAACAAATTAGGGAGGACAGCGACTTTTTTGGCCATTGTTTTTACTATAGTTAGTGGAAAATATTAAAAATCTTCTGAGCTTATCTGCCTGTGTGTTAGAAATATAAAGAAACTGGACTTTTTTAATAGACAGGTGTACATGTCTTTAAATCTTCACTAAATTGGGAGACATAGGTCATAGGATCACATACCTAATCATAGGGTAATTGAGGTTGTGACCTCAGGGGGTTCAATCTCTTACTCAAGCAGAGCCAGCTGTGATGTCAGACCAGATTCTGCTAGGCTTTATCAGGTGGAATCTTGAAGAGTTTCAAACACAGGGACTGTATAACCTCTCTGGGCAGTTCTGCAGTACTCCATTTATTGCTGCCTCCCAAGCAGAGAACCATCCATGAGCCACTGCCCTTTGAGCCTTGATAATACAGCCTTTTTATTTTTCACATTTGATTTTCCATCCACGTTCTGCAATGTCCTGACACAGGTACAAGAATATTGTGAGAGACAGTGTTCCTTGTGAGAATCAAGAAAAATTGTGTGATCAGTATCAACTTTCATTTACTTTTTCGGATTTAGGAAAAAATTCGGTTATTATTATTTTAGTAAAACTTGCAGGTATAACACAAGAGCTGAACATATTTTATAGTGCAATTAGTTTAGCTCTGCTGTGTTGATTACTAAGTTCCAAGTCATTAACATGAGCTCAGTAAAGTCAAATAGAGAATAACTGTGACTCAGATACTTGTGATTGTTGATTTCTTTTCTCTATAGATTTTTGCTTAAATTTTCAACTCTTAACAGAAGATTTTTAAAATCGATGCTTGCGGGTGATATGGCAAAAAACCAAACTGAAAAAATATGTTTTTTAAAAATCAGATTTAGATCAAGAAAGAATACTTGAAAGACTGGCAATGGGTATGTAGTGCAATAGTGTGGTGTCATTTGTTTTTTTCTGAATTGAGAACAGTTGTCTATTCTACTTAAAAACCATTAATCAGTATTTATATGGATCTTTGCCATTTTTGATGTGAATAGATCATGGGACACTCTACATAACTTCGACTAATTAGTGGCATGGGGTTTTTTTTCCAGCATGTCAGAAAGATAGAATCAATTGATTGCAGATTGCATCAGGATGCATTTGCCTGATTCTTAGAAGGCTTCTTGTGTTTTGGTGTGGGCTTTGTTGGTCTTTTTTGGGGGGTGGAATGAGTGGTTTTTTTTGTTGTTGTTGTTTTGTTATTTTAATTTTTGTTTTGTGGTTTTCTTCTTTTCGTTTCCCCTTCAGATGGAACTACTGTAGGATGTAGCACAATTTCATGCCATGATTTGTTTTGTTCTTTTCGGAGAAAATGCTGAGGGCTACATTAGGAGGTGTAGAAGTCATCTTGTATAATGTTATGAAATCTGAAGCCTGACATTTTAAGCTATGAGGTTGATCAGCAATACCTAGAAAAGGATACTTCTGCTGGATGTAGCCTGGAATTTTATGCTCTATCTAGTGCTTGACCAAAAAAAAAAAAGAAAAAAAAGTTTGCCAATTTAAGTGAAAAATTGCTCTTACTTGAAGTCAGTGGTGTGTCAAGTAGCTCTTGTACTTGATATTGTACTTGACATGGCACTTGGAGTTCTTAGGCTAGGGCGTGGTAGTGACAGTTGTTGGGAAATGACATTTTTATTGTGGAAGAGAGGCTAGTGTTTTCTTACTTGAGGTTTCAGCATCATGAAGATGACCTAGGGCTTCTCTCTGTTTTGGTAAATTATAGAAGTTGCAGCTTGGTACGTTTTGTCTCTTTTTGGTTTTTGTTGTTGTTGTTATAGGAGAGACATCAGAATGACTGCTCTGGGCAAGAACATCAAAATGAAAATGCTAAATAATACATGGTATTAGAGTGTAGTTAGATAGATATCTTCTAGGCCCATGATAACACATGCTAACTACACTCTAAAATCCTAGAGGATTTGGGTCTTCAAGCAAGTTTTGATTGTGTATATCATATACAAAGAGAGCTTTCTACCATGGGACGGTCCCCATGCTGGATCAGGAGAGAAGTGGGAAGAGTCCTCTCCCAGGGGAAGAGACATCCAGTGAACAACCCCCTTCACTGTCTCCTTGTGCCAATGCGGAGGAGGTAGAGAAAATCGGGTGTGCAGTTGAGCACAAGAAAAAGGGAGAGGTGGGGGAAAAATGTGTTTTTAAGTTTTAGGTTTATTTCTCATTATCCTGCTCTGATATTATTGGTAATAAATTACATTTATTTTTCCCCAAGTTCAGTTTGTTTTACTTGTGATAGTAAGTGGTGAGTGATCTCTCCCTGTCCTTATCCCAACTCACAAATCTTTCATTCTATTTTCTCTCCGTTGTCCAGCCAAGGAGGGGAATGATAGAGTGGCTCTGGTGGGTAGCTGATGTTCAGCCAGGGTCAGCCCACCACAGGTGTATTATAAGGAGTCTCATCAATACAAAGTTTCATTCTTTTTGAAGAGTGTCATACCTGACAGATTGGGTTCAAAGCTGTCGTCTGACTTTTGAAAAATTTTAAGTGGTTAAATTTACTTTCTTTCCTACTCTACTTCTTGGGCTTCTTTAATTCCAGAAATTATTAAAATAATAGTTTATCACAGGCTAAAGGGAGATCTGATTTCTAGATTTTATTATTATCATTAAAACCATAATTCTCTCTTATGCTCCTTAACACTGACATATATCCTGTTAAAATATTCAGTAACTACTGAAGATAAATTATTCCAGAAGATCACCTTATGATGAAATTAATTGGATATTTTCCAGTTTTGCTTTGTCACTGTAACAAACAAGAAATGTAACATTTTGATATGCTTTTGTAAAACATCCACTTTTGTTTATGAAAATTAATATAAAACTATTTCCTTTGCTTGGCTTTGCATTTCTGCCTTGTTCTTTGGTTTCTGTCATCTGTTTAGAAATCCTAAAATTTCCTTAAATTTCCTCAAATTTAGAAAAGGGAGAAAAAGCTTATTTGAAGAATGATTCACTCTTATTTTTTGTAACAGGATTCTTATTTAATTCTTTGGCATATAATGCTGTCATAGAATCATATAATGCTTTGGGTTGAAGAAACCCTAAAGATCATTTACTCCAACCCCCCTGTAATGGGCAGAGAACCTTCCACTAGACCAGGTTGCTCAGACTCCCATCCAGCCTGATTCTCAAACGGGGATAGAGCATCCGTGTCTCTGGGCAACCTGTTCAAGTGCTTCATCACCCTCATAGTAAAGATTTTCTTCCTAATAGCCAATGTAAACCTCCCCTCTTTCAGTATAAAACCATTTTCTCTTGTCCACTATATGCCCCTCTAAAAAGTACCTCCCCACCTTTTTTGCAGGCCCCCTTTCGTTACTGCAAGGCTGCTCAAAGGTGTCCCCAGAGCCTTCTCTTCTCCAGGCAGAACAACCACAACTCTTTCAGCATGTCTTCATCAGAGAGATGCTTCAGCCTTTTGATCGTTTTCCCAGCCCTCTTGAGCAAGAGTTGTCTTCCTTGTGCTGGGAGCCCCAGAGTAGGATGCAGTGCTTCAGGTGGGGTCTCACTGGAGTGAAGGGGTAGAATCCCCTCCCCTCTCCTGCTGGCCATGATGCTTTTGATGCAGGCCAGGATACAGTTGGCTTTCTGGGCTGCCAGCACCCATTCCTGGCTATAATTCAGTTTGGTATGCACCATCACCTTCAAGTCCTTCTCTGCCTGGCTTTTTTCCATCCAGTCATTGCCCAGCCTCTCTCCATGTTTGGGACTGCCCCAGCCCAAGACCTTGCTCTTGACTTTTTTGAATTTCACAAGGTTTGTACAGCATTCAGTGGGAGTGCACAAAAATGCCTTGATTTCAGCCTGATACACAGTTACTCCTTAGTTGCAAACATACATCAAAAAGCAAGGGACTAACTTTCCTAATAGGTTACATCATTCTTATATTGTTACCCTCCTTATGATGTATTTATAAAGCATTGTGTTCATTGCATGAACAACAAACCCTTTTACAGTTTAAAGTAATTTTAATTAGCATTATGTATGGTGAGGCAATTTAGCTGACTTTTCAGAAGTTTTTAGTATCTTCTCTGATTTGTCCAATTCTTTGCTGTTTATACATTTTAGCCTGAAATTACTGTTTGGGATGTGTTATGTAATTTTGTCAGTGGGGAACACATATAAAGTCTGCATTCTAAATCAATATGCATCCTTAAATCACTTGAATCCCTTGAGTTCAGCTTGAAAGATGAAGTATTTGGCTTGCTGAGCTGAGTTGGTACCTGCTTTCATTCAGACTTCTAAGCAGATAGGGTTTTGCAGTGTGACTGTTTCAGGTTTTGTACATGAAACATTTCTTCAGGGTGTTGAGCATTTGGAGTAGAATCCTTGGCAGCACATCCAAAATTTGCTCCCATTTTACTTAAAAAGAAACAGAAGAATTGCTACGGATAAATACATGAGGAAAAAGCAGTTTGCTAGGGCTCTCACTTTCTCCCCTTTCCCTCTTACTCTCATTCAGACATGATTAAGGAACCACACCTCATTCCTGTTATGGTGTAATCATGGCTTAGGTTTTTTGGGGAGACTTCTATGTTAAAAGAACTGAGATAATGTCTACAAAGTGGAATGATGCAAGCTAAGGAGGGCAGAGTGAGAGATGTGGGTTTTGTTGTTGAGATGGAAATAAGCAGTAACAATAGTTAGAAAACAGCAGCAAAGGGCATATGAAAGGGCATACAAACCTAAAGATAAAAATGTATCATTTCCATGTACCAGTGAAAGATGGCCCTTTCCAACGTGAATGATAGCTCTTAAGGGGAAGCTCTCTCTATATCTTGACTGGATGGTGATAATACTAATGCTTACTTACCCAAATATTGAAGTTATATTTTGTGGGCATGAGCCAATAAATAGTTTTACATATCAGATTTATTGTTGAATAAATGTTGTATGTTAATGGTACTCTAAGGCTTATTCTGTTTTCAGTGACTTTCTGCATATAGCTAAGGATACTTGAAAAAAGTGACTCAAAGAAGGAGGGCTGCATACCTTGTTAAAGAGCTAAAATGAGTTTTTCTTCAAAATCTGAAATTCTTTTTGTAACCGGTATTGTATGTCATCTGAGTTGACTGAGGAGTTTGTGTTCATACAAGTTTTTTATAAACCATTTTGCCAGAGTTTAAAAAATTTACCACATTAGAGTTGTATCCTTTGCCAGGCTCTTTTTTTCCTCCTGGTGGTAATTTGTTATCTATTATTGTGCAATGTATATTGTTCTAGTATAGTCCCCATCTTGAAAACTGTTTTATTAGCCGTTTCGTAAGCAATAGTGTACATGAAAGTGAAATTGAGTCATAATATTACCGCACTATCACAATAATGTGCTCATATTCTTTCTACAGTAGGAGGTAGACATAAATCTGTCAATAGCAAAATCCGCAAAATAAAAATCCACACAACTATATTGATGTGTTCTTTAAGATCTCAGGTCTATCAGCCATCTAGCCTGCATATATTGAACTAATCTTTGCTGCAGCAATGAAGAAATCAATTCTGTAGTTTTGCACATAAGTGTCGTAAAAATCAGATCTCATATGTCATTGTGCTCATTTAGAAAGAATAGATTTATTACTTACATTGAAGTAAAAAAATCAGTGAATGTAAAAACCAGTTGAAATTATGAAGAAGGTGGTTCTGAATTCCACAAAGCCATGTGGATGTGGTCCAGGACAACTGGTTCTAGGTTGCCCTGCTTGAGGATACAGGTTGGATCAGAAGGATCAGAAGGACACTCTCCAGGTGTCCCTTCCAAACATTCTGATTCTGTGAAAATAAAATGTACAAGAAACTGAGGTGCCTCCTCTCATTACAAATGGAGAATTGATTTACTTTTTTATCATCCTTGGACATGTTTTTGTAAGGGCATGGGAAATTCATACTATGTAGCATTGCTGGACTGAAGAGATTCTGGAGGAACAAAAGAAAAGAACGTTTTTGGTTTTTTGGTTTTTTTTGGTTTTTTTTAAAGCCATATGAAGGAAGACAGTAACCCTGAGTTTAAGTATCAAGGAAATAAAGAAAATGAGGAAGAAACATAGAATTCTTGATATAATGACTAAATTAGAAAAAGTTCTGCCAGGCATAAATCAAATATTATTGATTACACCTCAGTGCAAAAAGACTCAACTGTATCATCTCCTTCTTTTTCAGACCTGATTTCAACTCCTTGCCTTGCTCTTTCATACAAAAGAAGTGCATTATTGTTAAAGATCAAAACTGACTTCTGACAATAGAGCCTTAAATCTTGTTCTTGTTAATGGTATTAGTTCCCCTAAGTTAACCTAGAGATTAGAAACAGGGCACAAGTGCACATTGGTCACTGCACTATAGGTTCTGTCACTGCTGATATGTAGTATCAGTACATTGGTACTGTATTTCTGTCCTGCTGATATGAATGTACTGTCTTACTACTGTCACTACTAATATGGAGCAGGGTGTCTTATAAAGTCATTGTGGCTGTATTTTCTTACTGAATTCTCCAAAACATTTTACTTCCCACTCAAGCTTTATTTTTCAGACAGAAACATATATTGCTTAAAAAAAGCAATTTAATATAAATGGTCATGCTGACTACACAGGAACAGTTTTCTTTCTTTACTGTTTTCTTTTGTTTTTCATCTCTAGTCTTACATGTATTATTGCCAAAAGTGTTCTATCTTTGGATCACAGATTTGAGAGGAGGCAAGAAAAAGCATTATTTGTGAGTTCAGTAGGCACAGCAGAACATAAGTTTATTACTGTCTCTTCTTGCTATGTTTGCCTGACAAATATCAGATTTAAGTAAAGCTTTTGTATTTGCTGTTTTGGTTTGAACAGATTAGTTTCCTTTTAAAATGCCTGAATGTACTTATTGTGATTTTTATTCTAAGTACATTTGATAAGGACAAAGCTTCTAATGTTTGAAAACACAAACAGATGTTTAAACCAACATTGAAATCTGTTTTCCTTGCATTTGCTTCAGAATCAAAGTTTTGGGTTTACAACATTTGTTGTTTCACTTCCCAAGAAGATTTACTGTTCTGATAGTGGCCCATGATGCAGTCCAAACCTAAGGGATGATGTTTGTGTACAGGTCTAGAAATATATTGTTTTCCAGCACACGCTGCTCTGTATTTCAATATATTTTTTAGAATACTCCATAATGTTTGCTGTGAACTGCACTTCTGATTCTCATTTAAAGTAAAGTATTAACCAAGAACGCATAGAATAAGCACTAATATCCAGCAGAATTTTTTTGTATCTCAGCAACCATACTTAGCTATGCAGTCTTTTAATATTCAACTAATATGTTTATTAAATCATTGGCTCAGTTTTCTAATAGTTGCATTCCAGGCCAACCTTATAATAATGCAAATTTGCCACTGTAGCAGTGCTGAGTCATTGTAGAACAGCAAACTAGCTAAAGGTGCTGTGCAGACACTTTTAGTCTGAGTTCTGCTCTGCTGACAACAAATACCCTTTTTGTGCTTAGTCTGTGTCATTCTGCAGAGGTGATGTAGCTATACTATCAGAAATAATCCTGTTGCCATGTCATGGCTGGATTATGTTTTATTTAAGTTTATCTGTCTAAAAATGAGATTTTTAATAGAGCATAGTTACTTAGACTTCCTTTACAATTAACTGGGCAAGCAGGCACCCCAAGAGAGCAGTATATCCTATTTTAAAGGACATCTGATATAGATGGAATGAATTGTCTTCTTTTCATGCTTGTCTGTTTGGATGAATTGGATGGAGGATCTGGGTGATTAGACTAGACAAACCTATGTTTCAGATTGGTGAAGTTAGGCATGATGAATTTGACATGTAGAGTATCATACAAGCAGATAAACTTGCAGTGAATAGCTGCAAGTCATTCTGATGGATAATAATTGCACCACAAATAAATTTTTTAAAACAAAAGAATGAATTCTGTTATTAGTTAGAAAACAGAAGTGAGCAAAGAAAAAACAAGCATATCTCATGTATCATAGCTTCTAGGCATTTTTAGAACAGTAACTTTAAGTAGGCTTAACTGTTTGTGGGAATAATGTAACTATGTAGAATGTAAGTAATTAAACCTAATGAGGGATTATTCATGGGAAAATGGAATCAGAAATGCTTTAAGCCTTCATTTAATTTTAAAGAGAAGGGATGAACATTTTAAAGAGAGCAGATGACCTCATCTGGCAGTATTACTACAATATGACCTTTTAGTCTGTTTTGATCAGTTTTATTGTGTATTATATTTGCACAGATTTGAGCTATATGCCAGTTTATAAACAACTGCAATAGTGTACAGATCATCTGCTTTCGTGTTACCTTTTAATGATTCAGTATTTAGTCTTCTTAGTATTAGCTAAGTACTTCTTAGTACTAACTGATTGGGTTATCAGGTTCGTAAAAATTTGTTTCATAAGAACAATCTTCAGTTGATTTTGTTAGTTTGGGTTGCATGCAGTGGATCAGGTCTGTTAAATCTGTGGAACATATATAGGACAGATAAGTGAGGGAAAGGAGCAGAGCAAGATGTTTTATTCCTTGTTTAATTTCAAGCTTATATTATCATCCTAGAATCATAGAAAGTTTCACACTGGAGGGGACTTGAAAGATTACCTACTTCCAACCCCACTGAGATAGGCAGGGCCACCTTCCACTAGACCAGGTTGCCCCATTCAACATGACCTTGAACACTCCCAGGGATGTTTTTTATATTGGCTTCTTTTCCCCATCCCCCCATTTTCCTTTTCCAGATATTGATATTTTACTTCCTTATGTAACAACTGAGAAGATCAAGAAATGTTAGAATACATGCATTTCTATAAAAGTTGATCCATTAATGATTTTGAAGCCTTAATAGTCAGTTCATTGGTATCTGTGGACTTTACAAACTAAATCAATCCAAATAATATAATAATAAGAATAAGGAAAATGAAACAAGGCTGCAGAGGTTCACTATTGTTTTGACTCGTAGTTTTTGTCAATATTTCTGTGTTCATTCATATTTGTACTTTGAGCATTCTGCTTCTACTGCAGCATTGATTTCTTTTGCCTGCTGGAATGGCTTAATATCTTTTTAGAGGCCTATAAGAAGATAGGTTTCTGCCTTATGTTACTGCAAATGAGTAAGATGGGAAGTTATGCAAGGAAAAGGAGAAGCAGATGGACAATAAAAATGGAAGGTGAGAAGGCATAGTAAAATGAGGGGAAAAAAGAGTAATGGAGCTGCATGAGAATACAATCTGTATTGATGGTAAAAGGCAACGACTAAACCCTTCCCATTACACATATTGTTTCTTAGTGATAAATTGTGAGTAAGCCAAATGCAGAGTCTCTATTAAGGTTTTCATTGCTTACTGTAATGATTACTAAGGTGTATGTAGAGAAGACTTGGTAATGACTTCATAAGGCTTTATACAAAGGAATACTAAACCAGTTGGGAGGAAAATGTACATAACTCTCTAGATTTGTTATACACATGTACTTGTCAAAAACCTTACTTGAATAAAAATTAAAAAATAGGCTAATGAAAATTTTTGCCATGGAAATCCTTATCTTACACTTTACTTATCAGGTATAGAACACCTCAAATTATTTCATAGAATATAAAGTAATTTTTATCTGCAGAGTGTCCCACGCTTAGAAAATTTTTCAGTAACACATCCAGTGTGGACTTTGAATTTGAGCACATGAGACTTGTCATACCTTTCATTGTGTTTTACTTAACATATTGTCTTTGTGGTTCACTACTATTTTCTTGTGTTGGTCCCACTGTGTATATTTAGGGTCTGACATCCTGCATGTTTTCACTGTTTCTTGTTTCATTTTTTCAGACAGTTTAAGAAAAAAACCAGCATAAAGAACAGAATACTCTGCAGCTGACGTTCAGTCTTTGACTCTAAATAGAGTCTTAAAACTTGAAACTTGTCTACAGATATTTTTGTGTTTTGTTTTCATGGTCTGTAATCTTGTTTCTTGAGTTTAGATTTATAAAGCCTTTTCACTCACCCCTCAGTTTCGTGTGTTTTGCTGTCTAATAGCTGTATTTCTCCAGCTCATTTATTCACATAGTGTCAGGGGAGGTTTACTGTAGATATCAAGAAAAGGTTCTTCACCCAGAGGGTGATTGGGCACTGAAACAGTCTCCTCAGGGAAGTGGTCACAGCACTAACCTGACAGAGTTCAAGAAGCATTTGGACAATGCCCTCAGGTACATGATATGATTGTTGTGGCTGTCCTGTGCAGGGCCAGGAGTTGAACTTTCATGATCCTTGTGGGTTCCTTCCAACTCAGGATTATTCTATGATTATCAGACTGCAGCTTCTAAGCATTTTGGTATTTTCAAAGGTGATTCTTGCCTTTGTGAGTTTCCTTCTCCCTTTTTTGCAAGAGTGTACAAATGTATGTATCTTATGCCTCATTTAAGAGTGGGTTAGGGATGAGTTCTTGGTCTTCCTCAGATTTTTTTGTCTCTGAACCTTAACTGAAAGATATGTACTTTGGGGGACCCCACACAAATTACACATAGAGGAAGGGAACTAGCAATCTCAATTTTCAGTTAGCAGTTTCTCAATTAGCAGTTTCTAGAAAAAGGCTTTAATTAATTCCTAACAACATAGATTTTTATTTTTTTTAGTAATGTATGGAAGATATAAATATCTTGCTTCTATGCTTTAGCTTCCCTCTTTATGCTCTTATTGGATTTTTCGATATTGAGCTATTAGAGCAAACTCCTGGGTCAGCTGCTATGTGTTCTATCTGCCATCTTTATTTTCAAGAAACCTTTCACAGGAATCTGCTAAGGAAAACTATTTCAGTTGTCTCTTCCTCTGAGGTCTGAAGAATTAGTTATTTTATTAGGCTTGTTGAAAAATTGAGCAGAAAGCCCATTATGTTTCTGCTGTCATTTGAAGGTTGAAAACTGGACCATGGTGAAACAATCCCCAACTCTAACTGTTCTAGTGTGAGGGAGAGTGTTGACTATTATTTCTCAAAGTGCTGGATCCTACATTTTGGCCACAACAACTCCCTGCACCACTACAGGCTGGGGACAGTGGCTGGACAGCAGCCAGGTGAAAAGGGAGCTGGGGGTGCTGGTCGACAGCCAGCTGAAACTGAGCCTGCAGTTCTGCAGTTGGTGGCCAAGAAGGCCAAGGGCATCCTGGCCTGTATCAGGAATGGTCAGGAGTAGCAGGGATGTCATTCTTCCCCTACACTTGGCACTGGTGGGGCAGTGCCTGGAGTGCTGTGTCCAGTTCTGAGCCCTCAGTTTAGGAAGGACATTGAGGCGCTCCCGAAAGGGCAACANCACTCTCTACAACTGCCTGAAAGATGGCTGCAGCCAAGTGGGGCTTGGTCTCTTCTCACAGGCAACCAGTGACAGGACAAGAGGACGTAGTGTTAAGCTGTGCCAGGGGAGATTTAAGCTGGACATTAGGAAGAAGTTCTTCATAGGAAGGGTGATTGTGCACTGGGCTGGGCTGCCCAGGGAGGTGGTGTAATCATTCCTGGAGGTGTTTAAGGAAAGACTGGATGGAGCACTCGGTGCCATGGCGTAGTTGACATGGTGGTGTTAGATCATAGATTGGACTTGATGATCTCAAAGATCTTTTCCAAGCTAATTGATTCTGTGATATTACTGTGACCTTTGTTTCCTAGAAAATTCTGTTTCTGTTGAATTAAAATCACTGTAATTAATGATCTTTTCCAGCTGTTGATATTCAAGATATTCTCCAGAGCTCACCTATCTTTTTTTTATTGTCTAGGCCTTCATGCATTATATTGTTGTTCCTATTATTGAGAATCATGTAGGTTGAGAAGAACAAGTGTGGGAGACGCCAGTCCTGGGATATATGCAAACTAATGCCTGGAAGTTTATATGAACTGAACACTTTAAAAGATAGTTTTTTCTCTTCTTTGTTAGTTAAATAGTTTGGTTGTTGGGTTGTCTGTGTCAAAATTATATAAACATTATTTTTCACCCTAAATGTCAGCTGTTTAAATGTTTTATTGTCTTCTATTAACTTTAGGATAAACTTCCTACAGGCTTCTTGGGAGTTGACCCAGAACTTTGAATATTGTCAATATTAAACTTTCATATTTGTGCAAGTAAGATTATTGGGTGAAAAGCTTAAAAATAATTTCCTCAGTCTCAAATAAGAAAGAGTTAGCAAAAATAAGTGTAGGAGTTAGCAAAATGGTTTGTTTATTTTCTTTTAAATAGTAAAAGTATTAAGAGAGCAAGATCTCTTGTAAGATATTTTTGGAGCATACTTTCTTCATGAGAAAGTAAACATGGGCTTTAGTGAAATGATGCAGGAGTTTCTGAGCTGAATATATGACAAAGGTACTACAAGATATATTACATAATTTCATACTTTTACATTCATCAATTTAATGTGACACAAATTGAAGTTGATAATTGAATTAACAATGCAGGAATGTAGGGAAGAAATACAGGTAGTTTTTTTGAAGACGAATTATAAAAAAACATTCTTAGGCAAAGTAGAATACTTTGAAAGAAATAGGTAGAAGTGGTCTACCTTCATATAAAGCCTTCCTCAAATATGAGTTTTTTTGGTTTTTTTTAATGTAGTCGTCTGCTTCACTCAGACAAATGTCAGCTTCTATAATTGCATGGGTTTGTTTCTTTATATTCTGAATACTTTTTCCTGCAATATTGTTAATTGTATCTGCTGGTAAAATAAAATTGTTATGCATGTTGCTTCCGGAAATGGTCTCTAGGCTTCTCTAATTTTCATGATGGGTTGATTTAATCATTCAGATGAATTCACTGAAGTAGCTGTTATACTGTAACTGTGACAATGGGAGTCAAGAGAACTAATTAAAGTTAGAGAAATCAAAGTTTTCTGGTAGTATTCCATCATTTACATCATAGAAAATTCCTGGACTAACTTCAAAGAAGCCGTCAAGTATCTTGCTTTTAATAGTATTATATCAGAGTTACTACTGGTGCTGTAATATATTAGAAAAGGTATCTGCAAAGTTTTTAGTTTTTGAAAACCTCTGTTCTCTGCTGGCAGTCATTTGTAGTTTAGGCAAAACCTGGTTTTGTTCTGTGATTAAAGATTAGAATTCTATTGAGAGATTGATGGTTACGTTTAAGTAACCTTGCAGTATCTAGGAGGTTAGTTTTTTTTTAAGTTCAGTGATGTACAGCAGAGGTCTAGTTAAAACCATCAGTAGAGGCTAGAAAGCAAATGGATGCTTACATGTTAACAGCTGAAAATGGCTTTCTAAACTCAAATGAAGTGTCGTAGTCCTTCTCTCAAAAAATCCCCGTGCCAAACACCATTATTTTTTTGTTGAAAAGTCATGTAGTGTGTAATTGAATTCATCTTTGAGAGAGGATGTTGCACCTTCTACTTGTATTAGAGTACTGAAAAAGTAGCTAACTTAAATGTATTCTGACAGCTTTGTTTCAAGAGGGATTGTTTGAGGTTTCTGTAGCACGTCTTGTTTATGCAGCTGTAATCCAAAATGACCAGGCAACAAGTTAAAGAGAGAATATCTATGATTACTTAATCAAACAATTTTCATTTATATCAATAGACCTCAAAAGCAACAAAAGGAATATTACTTCAGAATGTGAAGCACGAAGGAATGGGAATTATATCAAATGTAAGGACTATAGAGTGATGGGGAAAATATGTATTTCTAATATTTTGTGTATCTTTGTGTCCTAAACATGGTTCCAGGCTGGACCGGGATTTTTATTTCAATCAGAGAACTCATAGTAAATTCTTCACTTTTTGTGTTGAGTGTGGAGGAAACTACATAGCCTTCAGTTTTCTCTCCTTACTTGCAAGGAATCCATACCATTTTTGAAAGCTATATATTTACAACATCAATAAAACCAGCTTTCTTACTTTGCAATCTTCCTAGTATTTTTTGTGTATAAATATGTCTACAATATGTTGTTTTTCTGGTTTTTTTGAGTTTTTTTAGTTTTTTTCCAAACCAATCTATAACTTCCTTTTTTCAGTTAAAATCCCTTGAAATTCATCCACTTACCTTCAAATAATTTTTATTCAGAATAATTTTATTTTTCTGTTTCTAGAACTTTATATATTTATGTAGAAAATGGTGAGTGAGGCAGGAACTACTAGCACATGATACACTGCCATGACATATCTGTGCAGTTGATCAGTACTTTCCAGAAGAGTCAGCTCTGTGGCTTGTTATGCACAATGCTGCAGTTTCCCAAAAATTCAGTACTGCAGTTGCAAGAGGCATAATCCTCCTTGGCTCACCGCACATGAAACCCACCCAGTAAATTATACTGACCTGGTTAACTGGCAGGCACTTGGAATGTTTTGTTCTGTTTATTGTGTGGTTTGGTTTTTTGGTTTTTTTTTTGTCTGTTTGTTTTGTTTGTCTTCTGAGAACATTGCAAACCAGATTAATTCAGGTTTTGGGGAACAAAACATAAGGTTTTGGATAGAATTCTACAAATGCTCTGTCACAATTGGAATGGGATGTTCAAGATAAAAAGGTGAAGGAAAAGGGTTGCAGGATGTGGAGAGTACAGTCTTTGTTAGATGCAGTGCTGGGTGATGTTGGTCTGTTCTTCAAATCACAGTACAAGTCAATGGATATTGGCACTTAGCATTCATGTACTCACATGTATGTGTGTTTGAAAGAGGATGGGTGCTTGAAGAGAATATGGAGTTTCCTGCACATACATGTTTCTGTTTAGGCTTTTCCAATACAGTAGGAAATAATTTTGATTTTGCATTGAAATCTTCATCTTGATGTATGGTTTTAGGTTTGAATTTTACTCTATAGTTCTGCTAGGTATTGGTACATATAAGTCTACTGACAAAATATTTTTGTACAGTTGATACTGGATTTTTTTCTTGAGATTTTTTTGATATTAATTACAAGAAATGCAATGGATTATCTTCCAGAAAATATTGCTCATTCTCTCTCTGTGATTAACTTGGAGTAGTATTTAATCTTTCTCCTAGAGAATACATCCTGCAGTTCAGACATGGTTTGTGTGACTCAGTAGCTAAAAATTTCCACCTGGATTTATGTTGCCAGTAAAGTTTTTGAAAGCTTTTTCCTTTAAAAATATTAGCTTACTTTATTTCCCAATTAGAAACACTTTCCTCTTTGAGGTTTTATGATTTACAGGGTACTAAATAACAAATGCTAATCTTTTAAAGTTAATGTCCCCCTACAATTAATAGAGAAATGAAAAGAGCACTAACAAAATTAGTAAGAACTATTAATGTTTTCAGTAAAGTATTCATTTCAGGAAGGTTGGAAAATTTATTTCTGATATTTTGAACCTTACTATCTTATAGATTTTTTCCATCAGATGTATTTATTTTGCAGTTTTATCATCAATTTATAAGAGAAAATGGATCTTTTGTGATGTGCTTCTTACAATGTGATGTCAAGGTTTCTGCTCTCACTGTACTTTCTTCTTCAGACTTACTGAATTTGAGTTCTACTTTTTATCATGTTTTGTATCATCATTCAGTTTTTTAAGCTTCCCTTGTTAGAAAGCCTGATTTTTAATTTTTTTTATTTTTTGGCAGTAATTTCTTTTGGCCTCGTTTTTATATCTTTCACGAAGATAACTTTTTTCTTTTTTTTGACATTCATGAACTGAAGAGCTGATACACTTAGTTTTCTTCCTCTTGGTGCATGACTAATCACTCTGTCTCATGGCCAGTAACAGTAAGCATAATTTCCTAGTGCCCGTGGTGGTTCCTCGGGTAAGAGTTGACATTTTACATGCTTTTTACTGTAATGGGTAGTACTCATTTTCGTTAGGAATATTCCTGCTCTCTGTGTCAACATTACAGGAAAGTAAAAGGTAAAGTGATTATCTTGCCTAAAGACATCTGGAAAAATAGGAGCTGAAGAGTAAAGTTATCTGGTGAAAAAAAGGAGACAGAGTAGGTTATTTGTATAATCTCTGTGTGTGCAAGAAGGGGTCAAACATTTCTTGAGTTTCATCTCTCTCATCAAATGTTTGGCTAGAGTACCCTGCATGAAACTGTTGATGATGAGCATAACAATACTGAGTTAAGCTTTAATTTCTTTTATTTATTACCAAAACCTAGGATAAACTATGTAACTTTATCAGGATACATATTTTTGGGAGATATATAACAAAACATTTGAACAATCAGTGCTCAAATAACTCTTAAGAATTTATTAAAGTTCAAAATAGGACAAAATGATGAAAGTATTACAATAATAATCAAACGAGATTCATCTCACTTTTTTTCCTGGAATTACACTGTGAGAAGGGATTAGGGCTAGGCATGGCACAGCTACTTAAGTGCTGGGTACAAGACACTCTACACATGAAAAATGCAAGTGTTTGCACATTTAGGGTATATATTTACACTAAATACATTTTAATAAAACCATAGCTGTGCAGAAATGTGACTTTGTAAGCTGTATTTATGATCATTCCTAATTCACTGGAATAGTCAGAACTCTACATTTTATCTAGCACTACAGTGTTTATTTTACTCCTTACAATACCTCAAGGATAAACTAAAAGAAAAGACATAATTCATCTTGGTGGCAAACACTTGGCTGGACTTGATTATGCAAATTGATTTAAATTTTATAGTGCAAGTGTACAAATGAGCCTCTGGTACCAAACTGTTTAACTCTCTCCCAGATAAAATGTATTTTAAAAACATGGTTTGAGAAAATGGGCTTAAATAGATAAATTGGATTTTTTGTGTTGTTCAATCCAAAGGGAATGCATTTTACTGTTCTAATGTTTCAATTAAACATGGTTGGAAGATACACAAATTACCAAGTTTGAAATGGCACTTACGGTCATCACAATTCAATATGGATGACTGAATTTTACTGTCAATTATGAATAGATAGTTCTGTATTGTTGTTTACTAAATGATTCTTCATGCTGTGTCAGTTTTTGCCAAAATAAATGAAGAATTCACTAAAAATACTATAAGCAAATGGCAGAGCTGCTTCAAAGGAAATTCCCCAAGTAGGAAATTCCCCAAGTAGAATCCTTTGTGCAGGATAGTTAAAAATTAGTCTGTTTTACCAGAAATTGGTTTTTCAGAGATTTAAAACATTTTCTAGTAATTTTCAGTGATATAGCAAGGTAATATATGCTAAGTCTCAGAATGTATTAATTTTTTAATGTATTTTTACATTATTTAAATAAATGTAGGATGTGCTATACTTTGTATGTTTTCCATTTACGTTACTTGGTAGGCAGACAGCTTGCCCTTTAAGGCCTGTTATTTGACCCCTTTCTTTTAATGGAGAAAATTTGAAAATAGATTTCTCAAATGTGTCTCATATTATCTCTAGGTTCTGTGCCAGGATTCCATTAATTTAGCCCTCTTTAAAAAGCATCTCTTCACATTAGTGTGCTTGACCATACACGTTAGCTGAGTTTGCAGTAGCATTTAAAAACTGAACTTTACAGAAGACATTGTGTTTCTATTCCTCTCCATTTAAACTTGTCATAGCTCAATTATAGAAAGTAATCAAAATGATGGAATTATGGATTACTCTCTAAACGTACCTAAGAACAAAACTTTTTTTGAAGTACTTCACAAATATTGTTGTGACAGTTTTCTGTTGTGGGTGGGTTGGTTGGTTGATTTGTTTGTTGGTGGTTTTTGTTTGTTGTTTTGTTTTGTTTGTTATTGCTGCAGAGCTGTTAATTGTTTCTTTATCAAAAAGCTATATGAGTGTTTGAAAAATAAATCAATAGCAAATGCAAAGAACTAGTAGGAGCCTTAGGTGAACCTCAGAGTGCATAGATACTGTATTACCTCAGGGTAATAGGCAGCAGAACAAAGTCCTTCGTTAGAGGCTCTCCCAGGATAATCAGCTGCTGCAAATTTGGGAGATTAATTTATACACATGACTGAGGGATAGCTCTAGGAATGGAATATTTATTAAGGGTATGCGAGATTCATTAGAATTAAGAGAAGTAGCTTGTCTCAAGAGAAGTGATATGGAATTTGCTGACCTGAAAATACAGAAACAGGAAACAGGACAGATGACTTTTGGAGCCAGTCATTCCATCACAGAAGTTCCACAGAAGTTATATTCCATTCTGGTATGTGCAATTAGTTCTTTTATATATTTTTCTTTCTCCTGTGGCTCTGCTTAATATCCTGAAGTGTTAGCAGCTTTTTGAATACTCTGGAGATTTGTTAACAAGTCAGAAACTACCCATGACTGGGATTTCTCCTCAGGTCACTGTTAAAGGTCCCATTTGATGTAACAATTCTAGTTGAACCAAAAATCTCATAAAAGCCTTAGAGGGATACCTAAAAGCAGTTCAGAAGGGCAGATTTAACCATCAGCTTAAAGCAATAGTTTACTCTTAGTCAGAAAATCAGTTAACAGCATTTTAATGTGTGCCCTTTATTCTGTAAACAAGCTGCAAATTATTTGTGGCTCTAAAATACAGACAGCCTTGAGGTGACAAAGTGAGTGGGTGGATGAAATGGTCCATATCTGATTTTCAGTTGTCTTGTTGCATGGAAATAGTTACAACAATTTCGTACTGAATACTTAGGAGAGAATCAGGAGATAGCTTGTTTACAGGCAGACATCTACATTGGCAAGAGGTCTAACAAGGAACAGGCACTCACCTTTCAGAACTGCCATTTTATCTAACAAAAGATAAAAATCTTATCTAAAATTTATCTAAAATCTCAGTTAATATGCCTACAAAAAGATAGTTTCCATCATCAACTATTATGAGTTATCCTTCGTCTGTTTCCTATAGTCATGCTGCTCTATTTGTATATGTTTTCAAAAGTTTTCAGTCTGCCACGTTTAAATGAAGTTATCTTGCCCTGAACAAGGCAGGACTTTTCTGTCTCTTGCCAGTGACTCAGGTAGGCTGTGAACATTAGTCCAAGATCAGAAATTCACTTTCTTACAAAACACAGGTCTTAGCAGGACCTTGTTCTCATCTATTCCTGCTGAAAGACCTAATTTTCTTATTTATCATGCTCTTAACCTATATTTAATAGTAACTTTATAGCCATAAAATGAATTCCATGCTT
>VWZN01021535.1:53279-65623 GCA_013396955.1 Regulus satrapa | reverse complement strand
ACTGGACACAGCACTCGAGGGGCCTCCCAGTGCCCTGGTCCTGCTGGACCCATTGGCCTCTTGCCCGCATGGGCACACCTGGGCTCATGTCCAGCCTCTGTTGGTGGCATCTCCAAAGCCTTGTCCAGGTCCTTGCTGGCACCTGATCCCATCCCGGAGGTCACCCACGGAATCACCTCGTGTTCGCCCTGAGAGCCTGCACATCCCCCTGCTCCCACTCAGCTGCTGTGGTCTCCATCCCCAAACCTTGCTGCATCCACTCCTCCAGGATGGGCCAGGGAGTCACGGCCACGATTGGGAATGCTCTGCCAAAATGTTCCCGATAAAAAGATAATAATCCCAGAGTGACACCAAAGCCACTCCGTCAGCTGGACGGGGAGAGGAAACATAATGGTCCTCAGCTGAGATAAAAGCAGGGAGAGACCACTCAGCGAACACTATCATGGCCAAAACAGACTCGGTTTGAGGAAATTTATGGAATTTATTACCGATCAGATTGGCGGGATAATGAGAAGTCTGTTTTGGGGCCAGCCAGCATCAGCTGCATCAGATACAGGGGGGAAGCTTCTGGCAGCACTCCTATAGCTCCCTCCACTACCCAAAATCCAACACACTGCTCCCAACTGGAAATACTGATGGAATACCAGTATTTTCTTTTACCAGAATTTCCTTTTTTGGTAATTTTTTTAACAAAAAAATAAGCTTTTTTTTTTTTTTTAATGCACTGTTTATAACTATATAAAACATACTGATGTTATAGTTAATGTTTTTAATTTTTTTTAAATCTTGCGGTCCTTTCAGAGCTAAGAAGCAGCATTTTATTCCACTGTAACAAAGGGCCTTTGGCCCACAGAGGATGGGGATTTCAGCTCCAGCCAAGCCATTGCTGCCTGTAACGATCCTGAAGTAAAATCCAAACTGTAAACACATCTCCTGTTCTGTTACAGTATGGAATGCCAGCAGCAGGGCTGCTTGACAGCTGATATATTTTAAAAGAATGCAATAATAATCAAGTCCAACGATGCAAACAACACTAAATTCCAGTGTGAGGCTTTGAATCTCCTATACAAACATTCCTGACCTTTTCCCAAAATCCTCTGCTGCGCAGAATTTCAAAAGTAAGGATTTCTGCAGCAGTTTGGTGCAAAACCCTTTTTCAAGGTGTCCACATTTCCCCTGAAACACAAAACCTCTGTTCCAATGGGCTTAGGCAGGGGATTTTGTTTTTCTGAGCTTCGCTCTTTGCAGATCCATCACCGGGAGCTGCCTGCTTGGTTGAGATTTTCAGCAGAAGCATCACAATATTCACTTATGAGCATTAAATCCTTTAATGGCTTTGATTTCTACGCTCCCCCCGACCTGCCTGCAGGAATTTTTTTCCTGTGGGACACCGTGACAGGAGGACACTGCAGGCTAATTGGCCACGGCAGGGTTTAATCACTGAGCCTTTCAGCTCATAATCACAAGATTGTAGGAAGTTCTGCTCTTCTCATCGCTGAGGTGAAAGAGAAATTGCTCGCACTCCTCCCCGCAATATCCATCACTTACTTAAACAGTGTGAGGCNCTGGAAAGCCGGCGCCCGGGCATCTTGTGTTTATTTGCCCTGCAGACGTAGCCTAAATCCCAGACTCCGCGTGGTTTCTGGTGCACCTCACTGAGGGACTCGCGGGACAGACGGACAGCGTGGGGTATCTGCTGTGAGCAAAACCAAGGCTCACCAGCCAGAGAGCAAGCAAAATTTTGATGGCCTTTTCTGGTGGCATTAGCAGGAGGTTTACGTGGGATTTGTCTCTTGGAGAGATCCCTGCTTCGCTCACAATGGGCATGAAAGAAACAGCAGAAATTGCTGCTGCTCTCTGGAGGTTGGACGAGCCCAGTGGGGTGGAAAATGTGGTGTAGGCACCGGGCAGGAGACAAACAGTTCTTTTTATCCGTGAGTTTGTTGAAGAGTCAGAATAAGAGACAGAAGAACATGGACACTCCTCAGCTGTAGCGCCCTGTAATGGTGGCAGGACCAGCAGGAACCCCAACGTGGGGATCCGCTTTTTTATTTTCCACTGCGCCCCATTTTTTCCCAAAGTTATTTCTGGGCTGTCCTTCTTCGTGAGGACCAAAGGGGAGAACATTCTTGCAGCCACCACGGATAACAAACAAGAGTTCAACCTTAACCTCAGCCACCCCTGCCTTGGGCATAAGGACAGGATATTCAGCACAAATGTGACGTTCAGCAGAAGGGCCCGTGCGGGGTTATTTCCCTGCATTTCTTTTCACTGAGTGTGTGACTTTGCCTCTTGGAAGCCACTGGCTGATTTTAACAAAAGGTCACCAAAACCACATAAACCAAACACAAACAAACACATTCTTGGGCTGCAGCTGCCAGCCTGTGCACGGCTGCTCACGGGGCTAACGGGCCTGTCCGGGCTGCTCTTGCCCATGAAGCCAATTTCTCTCGCTGGGCTCTGATTAAAATGCAGGCTGCAAGGATAATTGGGGGTATTAGAAGCCAGATGAAGGTTTCGTGGATGTCAAGAAACATCTCATTGGAAAAAAGGTGAAAAATGCGACTCACAGGCCAGCTCAAACACTAAAGATCTTGTGTGGATTTTTTTTTTTTGGCTGCACAGACTATTTTTGGCAGGATCGAGTTCACGGTCTTTCAAAACCGTTCGGGGGATGATTGTATTGCAAGAGGATACGCAAAGTCTGTCCGTGGCAAGCTGCTAGCAATAGCTGTGAACTCGCAGAGCGCTCGCATGGAAAAGTTTTGCTTGGATAGACGCTGGGATGCCTCAGTGCGTGTGCTCCCAGCCTGATTGTATCAGCCCTTACCACCGCCAGGTCCCGAGAGGCGCAGACGAGCTGGGATTCATTTCTGGATGAGAAACAAATCTGTGAAAGCAAATAGCTGACAATTAATGGCACTGATAGGAATTTGATACTTGAGGGGCCTCGTGGAAGACACGTGATGTGGGGATGTTTAGATGGGTGCTGGAAGAGGGGAGGCAGGGCTTTGGGAAGGACTGCTGCTCCATGCCCAGACTCGCTCGCACACGCTGCTGCTGCTGCGATAGGGGGTGGCTTTTCCCACCTCCTCTTCGTGATTGCAAGTGACTGTGCAGCATTCCCCTGGAGAGGAGAGCTGGCCCCTTCACACAGGCACAGGAATGAAGTCCTGCTGCCTCTTCCAATCAGTCTTCCAACATTTTTTTCCCTTCAAAGAGCTTCTCTCCTTTACGAGTACCAGGTGACCTCAGTGCTTGGATGGCTTCCAACACAACTGCACCTTGGTCCCGTGGCCCAGGAATCTTCAGTTTATCATTTGCACGAGGACCTCTGCCTGCAAGGCTTCTCTGCAGAAATGCTCTGGAGCTTTGGCCTTGCTTGAGGATGGGCATTGGAAATGGGCAAGAGGGGCTTCAGATTCAGGAGTGCTGGGAAAAGATGGCACAGCTGAGCTTCTGCCAGCAGCAGGCTTCCTAAACCATTTAGTATTCTTTTTTTGTTTAGTATTCCCCTTTATTTAGTATTTATTTACCCCTTTCCATGGGCAGGGATGTGTCTGTACGCCTCTGAGTAGGGATACACTGGTTCATTTGCTCTGCTTCGCTTCCTGCCGTTCCCTGAGGGGTTTCCCACTTCTGTCTTTCACAGGTGCCCCAGGATTTCCAGTCGCTCATCAGGGTGGAACCAACTGGCAGCTTGCTGCCCGTTCTCTCTCCCATCTCTGAATTTGCCATGCCTTTTCCCAAAGCACGAGCAGAACTGAGAGTGAAGGAATGGACAACAAATTGAGTAACATAAATAGACAGATGGCTTCGCTCAAATCAGCACTGACCCGTGGAGTCTTCCAGGGGAGGGAAGAGCTGAAATTTCAAAGTTTAAAATGTACAGACCTTCCCACAAATTCTTTTTGTCCCTTTACATCAACTATAAACAGGCAACACTGGGAAGGCTGGGGTGTCCCCTGTTTCTGGAACAGCACTGAGGCAAAGATAAAAGCCTTCCAACTTCCAACCTGCTCCCCTTTGCACCAGACTTCTATTTTTCCTTTATTTATTTCCTCATTGTGCACCCAGGTCCATAAAGCTGCCCTGGAGAAGGAAAGCCTGTCTGCTCCATTGTCAGACTGCTCAGGCTGGGATAATTGGAGAGGAGAAATCACTCCCACAGCAGCAGAGGAAAATGTGTGGAGAAGTTCCTGGAAATATAGCATTTAATGGGGGAAAAAAAGCCATCCTGGGAACGTGAAGCTGGCTGGAGCTGCTGTGGCATTAAGCAAGGGAGGCTGGGGCAGAGCAGGGCCTCGGAATAGGGTTCCAGCACGTGGTTGGGACACGTGGCACATGCCATCCCTGTGTTTGCCTCACGAGGGGAGTGTGCTTGCCATGATATTGCTAAGTATGAAATAAATAGTTGGTGTTTGGGGGTTGTCTGCCTCACCCCTTCCCTCCCCAGGACACCCCCGGGGTTGCTGGCTGCCGTGTGTGTCGCTGGGAGCGTTTTCCTGGCCAGTGGGTGCCAGGATTTGGGGCCATGGATGTTGTACAACAAGGATTCTAATGCTGTTACAGCTTGTTCTGCGCTCGATCAGAGCTTGGTGCTCAGGTGAGAGAGTTGGTATCGGGAAAGAAAATCACAAATCAAACCATGTTCAATGGAAAAACTGAGGGAAAATTGTGTGAGTATCTGTCGGAGAAGAGAAGGAAAACAGGCACCTGGACCTGCTCCTGTTCGGTCTTTTGTTGGCTTTTCAGTGCAAATGATCCTTCAAAATTTGTCTCCAGGGGTTTTATTTATTCAGTCTCTGCTGAAACAACAGACCTTTCATTGTAGTTCAGCACATGACTCCAAACAGCACCCATCCTCAGAGTGCTCAGTCTTCTCCATTACTTCCCCTTTTCCCCTGGGAAGCCAACGGAGCAGCAGTTATAAACTGATGTGGTTGTGTTTTACAGGTCACTTATGCAAGTGTTTCTCCGTGCTCTGGCAGTTGGAGCTGGTTTTTGGTTTACCACGGTTTTTCAGAGCCCACACACAATACGGGAATGGAGATAATTAATTGTAGGAGTCACTGTATCCCATCCCTCTTTCACAAAAGCACAATTGGAGCATTTGCCCAGGAAGTGGAAAATATTTATGTGACTTTCTTTCTGAGAAAGTATCAAAATGCCCATTTTCACTGGGATTAATGAGAAGCAGAAAGAAGTACTGAGCAAATCCCACACCCTCTACAGAGGAGGTGGTGGAGCCCCTGGATCCATCAAAACTGGAAGCAGGAAAGCGCAGGACTATCCCACTCGTCTCGGGGGTTTAGATTGCTCTGGGCAGCAGCAAGCCCGAATTCCTTCAAGTTGCAGAGGTCTAACTCTTGTCTCCCATTTTCTGTGCAAGTGGCATTACAGCTCTTGGGATGGCACCAGCACCAGCCAGCAAATGGGCTGGGAAGCAGCAAACCCAGGTGCCTTTCTCTCTTCCCAGCGCTGGGAAATGCTGTTACACGCTGAGCTCACTTGGACGCTCTTGTTGAAGACAAATATATTTTACTTCTGAAAAAAGCAGATTCCTCTGGCTGATTTATTCGCATATGGATAAAAATAGATGGGTTTTAATCATGCTTACATTGCAGATCCCACAAGCCAACTATTTTAATAGATTCAGAGTCCTTTTCTTTGGGCTTGGAACAGGCTCAACACCAATAAACCAAAAGACTTAGCAGGATGTTTTTGCCTCATTAAAATGCTTTGTGCCTTTGGCTCTGTTCTGTTCTTTCAGTGTTTTCATAGATCCTCATCTTGAAGTTGTGGGAAGAGTGAGGAAAAAGGCTTTGGAAAGGCAACCTGTCCTCCTCCCATCCAGCCACTCCTGGGTGATTTCAGATTCCTGCCCGCACCATTTGCTCCCCAGCGGCTCCCACCACACGAAGCCCTGTATACCTGAAATTCAGTGAAAACTTCTTTCAAAAACTCAGAATAATCCAGAACACGTTAAGATGCTTCTTGTGAAATCTACAGTATTCCCACGTTGATTTCTCTGTTAGGGAATGTTTTAGAGCCCCAGAGATGCTGAGATGGGATTCTGGAAGCAAGAAGGGATCCTGGAAGCAAGAAGGGATCCTGGAAGCAGGAACTTGCACGGGCCAGACCTTGCCCCAGTTTGGACGATGGCTGCAGGATAGAATGATCTCACACCTTTTTCACCAGCTGATTAAAATTTCGTCTCCATTGTGGCAAAAATTCTTGGGTGTTTTCTTGCTTTGCGATCACTGTGCTCAGCTGTTTTGTTTGCACGGGTAAAATAAGCTGCATTTCCTTGGGTTTTCCCTGTGAAGTGGAAGTCTGACCTTGACCCACTTCCATAGGTCTGGGTTTTCTTGAGCTGCGGGTGACAGGGCCGGACACTGACGGGTCACAGGAATTAATTCTGTCCTCTGTTTCCTACAGGAGGCATCTCCCCGTGGGGCAGGGTGAGGGTTAGGTCAGCTGGAAAGGAACTTTCTGCTACTTAATATCTCTTGGACACCGTGAAAAGCAAAAGGCGGGTCTTGGAAAACCATCCGCAGGCATTTTCACCGAGTGAAAGCCGTACTGACAGTTTACAGCCACGCACTTCACTTTGGAAATTGCTTATAGATTGGTGATATTTGCATCTCACAGCCTGTGCTCATAATCCCTTCTGGACAGGGCAACAGCTCCCCTATCCCTCTTTTCTAAGCTTTGTCCTAAACATGCAACGGGGTTGTGATTAAAGACTCCTCATTGTGAGCAGAATGAAACCAGCCAGGGGGAAATGTTCCTAAATGAATCCTGGGGAAAAGCCCTTGGCTGGAAAGCACCTTTGCCACGCTCTGCCGTGGGGAATGGGTGACTAAACGCAATATAAAGACGGACTCGTGGAACCATTTAAGTTAGAAAAGCCCTCTAAGACCATCGAGTCCAGCTGCTCCCCCCCAGCACTGCCGAGGCTTCCACTGACCCATGGCCCCAAGAGCCATATCCACACCTGGCTTTGAAATCCCTCCAGGAGAGCTGGGCAGTCGCGCCAGGGATGAATTGCCCTTTCCATGAAGAAATTTTCCTTCACATCCAATCTAAACTTCCCCTGGCACAATTTAAGGTTGTTTCCTACTCGTCCTGTCCCTGTTCCCTGGGAGCAAAGCCTGACCCCATCTCCGGCTGTGCCCTCCTGGCAGGGAGTCGTGCAGAGCCAGCAGGTTCCCCCTGAGCCTCCTTTTCTCCAGGCTGAGCCCCTTTCCCAGCTGGCTCAGCCCCTCCTGGAGCTGCAGCCCCTTCCCAGCTCCGTTCCCTGGAGCCCCCGGGCCCCGTGCGGGCCGCCAGGTGCCGCTGTCGGCGCGGGAGAGGGACCCGGGATGCAGGGCTGGGAAGGGATGGGAAGGGGAAAGGGCTGGGATCACCTCACTGCACCTTCCAGGGCGAAAGGGGCTCCTGGAGAGCTGTAGAGGGACCCGGGACAAAGGCCTGGAGTGGCAAGACAAGAGGGAATGGTTTCCTACTGCCAGAGGGCAGCCTTAGATGGGATATTGGGAAGAAATTCTTCCTTTTAAGGGTGGAGAGGCCGTGGCACAGGTTGTCCAGAGAAGTTGTGGCTGTTCCATCCTTGGAAGTGTTCCAGGCCAGGTTGGGCAGGGCTCGGAGCAATCTGGGATAGTGGGAGGTGCCCCTGCCCATGGCAGGGGGGGAAGATAGATGATCTTTAAGGTCCCTTCCCACCCAAACCTGATTCTCTGATTTCATCCCTTGGGAAATTGTTCCTGTTCACATCCAGCTCCATACGCTCGTGGTCAGAAAGCCCTGGCACTCCTGGCACGGAGCAGAGACCACGGCACCACCGTTCCACGTCGTGTAATTAAGAGTGGGACTCCCGTGAGAGAATAAACATCGCTGCAGATCCAGATTCCTCCGGGAGATACGGGAGCCAAAGGTGCCGGATCGCTGCAGGGTTTTAAACCCAGCTGGATTCTGGCATGCCTGTGGCTCCCCTGCAAACTCCAATCGGTACCACAGGGATATATGAGCCAGACTTGCATCACCCTGGCCAGAGTGGGAAGCCCAGGTTCCCCTTGCTGAGCGCTGCACGAGGAAGGGATGCTTTTCCAGAGTGCCACAGACATGAAGCACAGGGAGCAATCCATGTGCCAAAACCTGCTCATAAAAAAAAAAAACTGCCCACAGAGTGGCTTTAAATACCCAGTGCACCAATAGCAACAAGTCCCTCCAGGATCAGAGGAGCCAGGATACCTTCCTGCCTGCAGGTGTGCATCTCACCCTTGCTCAGGCTCAGCTTGCTGCTGGGCTCAGCTCCATTCTCACTCTGCAGCCAGCCCTTGCGTGTCCTTGCTCAGCCTCTCCAAAGGTTTGGTCTTATAACTTAGGAGTTTATATCCCACACTGCTGTTTGCCAGCTCCGAGCTGGGTCCTGCTCTCAGGGTCCAGCCCTGCTGCCATCCTGCCGGCAGCTGCCTTCTGCAGCCAGCAGAAGGGATGTTTTGCTTCCAGCTCCTCTCAAGCGCTCCTGGAGCCCGGGACCAACTTTTAGCAACGTTCCCGAGCAGCGCGTGGTGCTGCAGAGCCCCAGCTGGTGCCAGGAGTCATGGTTTAAATAACACACAGTAAATATTGGAACAGCCTGAGCTACGGAGAACTCCTCAGACACCAGTTTCTAAGGATGATCTAATACATTTCTTGGACTCGCTCGTCCTTCTCATTACTCTGCTGCATTTCCCCCCGCCCTCCCCCCTTCCTATTTTTCTTCCCTCCCATTGAAATGTTTTGGTTTTCTTCTTTTATTTTTTTCCCTGCTTGAGTCTCTGAAATATGCAGCCATGGCAACAGGCTGGAGGAGCGAATTCCCCTGGTCCCGCCTGCATGTCCTTGGGGTCCGGTGGGGAGCGAGGGGGTGAATTCCAGCCATTCCCTCTCGCCGGGAGCAGTGTTTAGTAAACACACATGTGCTCACCCCTGCCCGGCTCTGCCAGCTCGGGAAAGGCTTTCTCTGCGAGGTGTGCACGTCTCCCCTCGTGCCCCCAGAGCGAGCAGCGCCCTCTCCCCAGCACCTTCTGGGCTGGCATTCTTTGGGAGCAGCACCGGGGAGGAATGCGAGCCCCTGGCATCGGGACAGGAGCTGACATTCCCGGCCCTGGGCTGAAGAATGTGGACATAGTGTCCGCTCCAAACTCCAGCGCTGGAGTTCATTCACCCTGGAGGAGGGGGACGCTGGGATCTGAGCAGGACTCGGCCCTGGGTGACCAGGCTGCCGTAACCTGGGGGTGATGGGCTCCCCTCTCACTTCCAAAGATCTCCCCACGTCATGCCATGGCATCTGGGGACTCGTTCCTCCTTGTTTTGGTGGCTCCGTGGCCTCTGCCCCTCAATCTGCAGCTGCGTCAGCTTTTTCTTGGAAAAGCTGGGAGAACATGAGGATGCTGCTGGCTGAGGAGTTGGGCTCAAAGCAGCAGGCAGCTCTAACTCTGCAGAAGCCAAACCCATCCTCGGAGAGCTGCTGGCAGGGAAGGAGACCAGCAGTTAGGGACCGGCACCCCAGTTTGACGGCTGCTCCTTAGAGACCCGAAAAGGCAGCGCTGAAGGTATAAAGCAAAGCCAACTTGTTTTAGTGTCTGTAATGGCAGGAACCAGGACTGAGTGTGAATTCAAGCCCCAGGCCCATCGCTGGCTCTCAGCTCATCTTTCCAAGGCAAACACGGCTGCTCTAACTCCCCCTGCCCCTCCGACACACCCGGCGAGGGCTATTTATACCCTGTACAATGTTACACACCGCTTGGATTACCGCATGGCATCCAGTCTGCTTGGAGCTGGGTCCCACGAGCCAGAATAGTTTTGCATTAATACAGTTCTCACCAGTTCCTGGGTTTGAAATGGATACAGCGGGGTCACTCGCCATTTACTCCGGCTGGATTGTGTGGGGCTTTGTGGATTAAAATAGCAGGACTTCAGCACTAACAGCGATACGGCGCGGTGCGGGCAGAAAGATCCCCACTGATTCACCACCCTCTTACATCAGCATTTCAACACCAGGAAATGCTGCTCATTCCACGGATTTCGGAGGACGGTGGAGCCCTGAGATTGCGGTGAAGCTGAGAAAGTTTTGGGGAGTTTTGAAAGAATTTGTGGAACTTTTTGCGCAAAACCTGAATACAAGAGGAGAGTTTCCCCCCCACACGCACACACCCCGGCCCGTGGGTAGCTATTTGAAAACAGGATAAAATAAAAGAAGGTATCACAAAGTCTGCCTTGGTTCTGCTCCTGGGCAGGGGGTGAGTGCAGCAGCATTCCCGACCCGCTGTGCCAGGAACGGGGCTCAGCAGCGAGCTCGCAGTGCGGGGCCGCAGGCTGACCCGGCAGCATTCCCGGCTCAGGCTCCCATAGCTCCCTACCTGCCCAGACCCTGGAAAGGCTCCAGGTGTTGCACAAAAGCCAAGCAGCAGCAGTTTGTTGCAGAACCTGCAGGAAGAGGCCGCGCTTGCCTCGGCACGCTGGAGCCAGCCAGCGCTTTCTAGTCATGCTCTGCAAGTCAAGCTGGGGGAGCACACGGGGTTACCCGGCAAATTCTTGTCTCCAGGAGGGAATCGTTGAATCCCACAGGGGTTTGGGTTGGAAGGGATCTTAAAGTGCATCTCATTCCAGCCCCTGCCGTGGGCAGGGACACCTCCCTCTGTCCCAGGTTGCTCCAAGCCCCGTCCAACCTGGTCTGGAACACTTCCAGGGATCCAGGGGCAGCCACAGCTTCTCGGAGCACTTACAGAGAAGACTTACTTCTCTGAGCTTCTCGCTGCCCTGACAGGGAAGAATTTCTTCCCAGTATCCCACATAATGCTGCCCTCTGTCAGCAGGAAGCCATTCCTCCTTGTCCTGTCCTCCATGCCCTTGTTCAAAGTCCCTTTTCAGCTTTCTTGGAGCCCCTTTAGATGCTGGAAAGCTGCAGCTGGGTAACCCCGAAGCTCTGTCTTCTCCAGACTGAAACCTGTATGCTCAGAATCCCATCCCTAAGTGTTTGTGCCGTGGTCACCCCAAGGATCCCTAGTTCTAGCCCCCAGGATCCTGTTGCTGAAGCCAGGAGAGGTTCTGGAGCTGGAAATGTTCCAGCTGTGGGGTTGTTTTCAGTGTTCTCCCACCTGGCAGGGCACCAGCCCTTGAGGAGCTGTGGGAGTGGAGCTGGACCATGGACTGGAGATGGTCTTTGGACCACGGGAGTGGGGATGGTGTTTGGTGGAGCATGAAGAGCTCGTCGTTGGGAAGGGCTGGGGTTGTTCTGCCTGGAAGCAGGCGGAGGCTGAGGGGGGTGATGGGATGGGATGGGAAAATGGGATGACTGTCTTGCTTCACCACAGAATGACACTTTCTCCAAGCTCTCCCCGAGCCTCCCAAGCCAACTCATGGCACAGCAGTCTCGAGGGACACGTCCATTCCCATTCACTCCTGACCACAAAGCCCTGAGCTGCCTCCCTGAGCTCTGCTGGCTCTCCTGGCTCTCCTCCCTCTTTGCCGTGGGTTTTCTCCTCCCTTACAGCTGTTTCAGACCTTGCAGAGCCAGAGTGGATTTTCCTGCATTGTCTGCCCAGCAGGACTCACGCTCTCCTGGATGCAGCTCTGTGGCAGGGCAGGGAACCCCTGCCAGCAAATGCCTGGCATAGGAGAGGAGGACAGCAGGGATTACACCCTGCAAGCAGCCGTAAACAAGAGAGCAGAGTGCATTAAAAAAATTCCTGGGCTTTGCAATCCGGTTTTCCTCCTTTGCTGGTGAGCCCTGTGCCGGGGCGTTGGGCCATGCTGAGCATTCCTCCCCACTGATCCATGGGCATTCCCAAACCTCCATGGCTCCAGGCACTGCTCAGCCATGGGGCAGGAAAGCAAAGCTGCCAATTCAAAGCTGAGGAGACAGGGAGAAAAAAGGATGGAAGAGGAAGGAGAGAGGTCCAAAAAATTGGGGCTTTTGGGCAGTTCAAGCTGTGTTTGGGTCACAGGGACGGAGTCTCCCGGGTGCTGGAGACACATTTAACTCTGCAGGGATGCAACCCAAAATATCTGCCATGGGGTAACGTCTCCATGGGAGCTCTATTCCGGGATGGAGCCGCTCCTGGTCTGGGCATGGGGCAGCAGCTCAGGAATAGCCTCGGCTGGCGAGGGGAGCCCTGGTGTGTTAGACAGAGCCACGAGCATCTTCCCTGCTTGTATGCATCCAGCATTCCTCAGGAAGGGCCAGGGAGAGGGACCAGCCTGCCAGTTTTCCATCTGATTTCATTTTCTTAGAATTTCCTCTGATGGTTCCATTTTTTTTCTCTCTCTAATTCCACTTCTTTTTTTTTTTTTTT
>VWZN01021535.1:16301-26904 GCA_013396955.1 Regulus satrapa | reverse complement strand
GGGAAGGAGAGCAGCGCTCCGGGCGGGCCGCGGCGGTGCTGGCGGCGGTGGAACGCGGCTGTAACGCGGGATAATAAGGGCGGGATGAGCGGCCGAGCCCCCGCTGGCCATGGCCGGAGCTCCCCGCCGCTGCCTGCTGCTGGGAATGTAGGCACAGACCGGCCCGGTGTCCGGAGAGGCGAGGGCAGGGCTCTGGAGAGAGCCACGTGTTGCGCCAGGAGTTTGGCTCGGAAGGAGTTAGTCCTTGGAGTGGGGGGAAAAAGGGAAAAAAAACCCAAAAAAATACAGCAGGAACGGGTTTTTGTGCTCTGTTCCTTTCTGTGCTCCGTTCCTAAAGGTGGCGTTTGTTACTGGGCTTAAGGGTGGAACCAGCCGGTTAAAAAATCCCCCTGAGTTTCTGAGAAAGGGTGAGGCTGGTAATTGTCTCAGGGATTGGAGCGCTGACTCAGCAGGAAGGTACCGGCGTGGATGGGAGCAGGGCTGGCTTTCCCACCTGGCATTTCCTGCTCCGCTTCAACTTTCCTTTGCGACTCAGCGTGGCCCAGGCTCGGGAGTGCTTCTTTCCTGGAGGAGAGAGGGAAGCACGGCATATTAAGGCGTTTTTTTTGGTGGTAGGAACAAGCATAAAAGACGAGGAGGCGTTAACAGGTCGGGTCTGCTCTAGTGGGATGCTGCTGGGGGAGTAGGAAAGGCACCTCTGGAAGTTTGGGCCCTGTGAGGGGAAGCCAGCCCTGCTGGGAGCTGAGCTGTGGTTTCCAAACTTTGTTCTGTCTATTCTTCCCCCTCAGTGTTCTGCTGCCTGCGGAAGATCCTGAGGAGATTCCTTCAAAGAGGCAGAAAACAGGTATTGTCCCTCACAGAGAGGTTTAATTTTTTATTTAGGATTTTCCTTGAGCTACCCTGGGGAGCCCAGGATTTGGTCCTTCAGAATTGCTGCTGAAACTGAGGATTTTTGGGGATTTTGGGTCTCCCGGGGCCCAGTGTTCAGAGGTGGCCTTGGCAGTGCTGTGGGAGCAGCTGGACTTGCTGAGCTTACAGGGGTTTTTCCAGCCTTAGTGGTTCTGTGATTTCCAAACCAAGCTGGGGATCGGAGATTCTGGTCGGGTGAAGGCAGGGAAGAGAAGCAGGGAACAGCTTTTTCCATCCTGGGATGTGTTTGCACCAAGGATAAACCCTGGCAGGGGCAGGGCCTGGGATGTCCCAGGTGTGTCTGGCACTGAGCCCTGCAGGGCAGCACAGAGAGCATTTTAAACCTGTTGCTGTTCTCTGGGGGATGTGGAGCTTCCTGATTCCTGCTTTGGAATCCAGATCTCCCAAGGGGTGGGAGTGCTGCTGGGCTGTTGCTGTGCTGTTGAAATGAGTTATCTGCTCCAGGTGGGATCAAGGAGCTGGGCTTTGGTGGAAGCAGAAATCCCAGCCCCTGTTTCCAGTCCCGTTCTTTATGCCCTGGCTTTTTCTAGAATGTGTCTCTGGGGCTGGCAAGGAGCCTGAAGAGCTTTCTGTGGCTGCCACGTTGTCACCCGAGGCAACAAGCACAAACCAGGAGACCGAAGAGAGAGATGACTTCTCCATCTCTGACTCTGAAGATGAGGTGAGCAAGGATTTTGAGGGGAGCTCGGGGCTCAGCCCCCACCATCCCTGCTGCAATCCAAGAAAAAACAGGGGCTCTCAACACAGCTGACTGAATTTCGGGAAGGGGGAGGCATTTGTTTGGGTTATGCTCACTCTGGTACTTGTTTTTATTTCAGGTCGTGTACATTTCTTCTGACGCTTCAATTGTAGCGTCTGCAGAGGATGAGGACTCAACAGAACCTGGTAGGGCTGACAGCAGCTCCTTCATTTATTCCCTTCTCCTGCTGCTCTGGGTCTGGGCAGCTCTGCCCAGGCTGGGGGCTGATTGCTGAAGGCAAAATGCCTGGGTGGCACCCAGCAATAGTGGAGGGTGAGCTCTGTTTCTTCCCTGCTTCCCTTCCCAATCTCCTGGGATTGGAGCCAGGGCTGGGAACAGACTGCCCAGGGAATGGGCACAGCCCCGAGGCTGCCAGAGCTCCAGGAGTGTTTGGATAAGGCTCTCAGGGTGGGGTTGTTGGGGTGTCTGTGCAGGGCCAGGGGCTGGGCTGGATGATCCCTCTGGGTCCCTTCCAGGTCAGCACATTCCGTGGTTTGTCCCAGGATGCTCACATGGCTGTGGATCCCAGATATCAACTGCCTTGAGTGCAGTTCTAGTGTGTCCCACTGCTACTCTGCCAGAAAGAAATCGTTATAAATGCTGATTTTTAGGTAGTAGAGCCTCAGAACCCCTGTTGTGTTAGGTTTAGGCTGGCCTAAACCCTGTAGTTTATGAAAATACCCCAAAGCAGCATAACACAAACAATATTAGAACATGAGGGATAAAATGAAAGAAATTCATCTTTGGTGAAGTTCTTTATGCTCATAAAAGCTCCCGTTTTCTCCACCAGTTGTTGATGGCCTGTGCTCTTCTGTCACAGGGAAAATGCCTTGTGACACCAACCCGTGCTTGACCGAGGAAACATCATCCTCTTTTTGCAAGAGAGTTCCATATCTGAGGTGAAAAAAAAAACCTTCTGCTTTCTTTCACTTCTGCTTCGAAGGGTTTCTTGCCTTTCACTTTCGTCGGTGAACTTCTTGTGTTGCCCAAGGTTTGTGTTTGTGTCCACAGAGCAGCGTTTTTCCAGGCTGCTCTGGGACTCCTCCTGGCTGCCGTAGTGAGGCAGATTTCCGGCTGTGTTCTCGCCTTTGACCAGTTTTAAACTTTAAATCCAGGTAGCTGATAGACCCAGGAGATCAGAGAAAGATTGATGAGTTCAACACTCTCTCCTCCTGTGGTTGGAGGAAGTGTTGAACTTGGGGAGAGGCCAAGACCAGGAATGCAAACAGAAAAAACAAAAACACCCCCCCTTCCCCAAAAAAAAAGCCAAAACCCCAGAGAATTCCCATTTCCCCAGAGAATTTCATTGGGGGTTTTTTGTTTGTTTGCTTGTTTGTTTTGCCTTTGAGGGTGATAAGCTACTGCCACAGGTCACTTAGAGAGGTTGTGGAGTCTGTCCATGCAGGTGTTGGAAAACCCTCCTGGACACACAGTCCTGGGCAGCTTGCTGCTCCTCCTGGAATCAGGAGGTGCTAATTAACACCTAATGGATAAATCAGGAGCTTTGAGCCTTCTCTTAATGCAGTTTGTGCTGCCTTTGACGTTTCTAGCCTGAGCAGGAGTAACCACACCCGAGGTGGCCCGGAGAGCCCTGTCACACCCAGGCCCCCCATTAAGGAGCCAGGTCCCAACTCTCCAGGAGTCAGTGGCACCAGGAGGCCTTTGTGTGCTGCTGAAGAGGTAAACTGGGGAGCAGGGAATTGTTTGGGGATGAAACAGCTGTGGAGTTCCCGTACAGTTAGGCTGAGACAAAAGGAAGGGCTGGGGATGCCTGCTAAAGTCTCTTTTTTACCTTCCCCTTCTGCAAGGATGTTCAGCAAGCAGAAAATAAGAAATACAAAGAGCTCTTGAGTCTGTTCAAGGAGAAATATTCGGGAAGACTGACTTCTCCACGGCCAGCAAGACTCAACAGGTAATTGTGAGCGAAAGAACCCTTACCTTTCTGGTGGTGAGTTTGTTGTATGTGGAAGGGGGGGGGAGAATTGATCTTTTCTACCCTCAGGATTCTGGACAGAAGCAAATGTAATGATTGAGCCTCTTTTGGAATAGTGGAGACAGAAAATTTGACTCTTGTACGTTCACTGTGCCCGATGGGCAAACTTCTGGATATAAACTCCTCAAAATACCCTTTGCATCTGGTCGTGGAACCAGTGACAGCATGGTTCTGTTGAGGATTAAGCAGCTTAGTTTTACTTGATGTATTTCTGTTGCTTTCATTTGTGTAGAAATAGCCGTGCCCTCTGCAGTGAATTGAGGTGCACTGCTAACAAACCACGTGTTAAAAACTCTGTCCTTTTCTTCTGCCACACCAAAGAGCTCAAAACAAGGAACCAGGGATGACTGGGAGTCCCCTGAAAGAACAAAAATCCAGAGGTGCCTCTCCACCTGTGCCAGGAAGGAGCAGTGAGTATCCCCAGGACACGGGTCTGGTCCACTCTGTAGGTACAAGTCCAGCCCAAACAGGGCATTTCCTCCATCTAGTTTTTGGCCAAACTGGGTTTGGGAGGGTTCTACTGAAGGGGAGGAATTGGTTTAAAACAGTATTTGAGAGCTATGACTGTAACAGTGCAGTTTGGAGGGGGATATTTGACTCTGCACCCTCAGAGCTGCACTTTCATTCCTTTTGAATGCTAGACAGGACTATTTCCATAAAAGCAGAGCTTCCAAACCAAGTAAACTAATTACATATATGTTTAATATTGTCCCTGGGTTTGTTTTTTTTTTTTCCCCCATGTTCATTACTTAAATACTTTTTCATCACTAGCTTTTTAATATCTTGGACTTTGTGACATGATGATAATGGGGCTTGAAATGATTTCTGAGTTGAAAATGCTGATGAAATGTCTGTGATGTCACCCAGAAACTGAGAGCTCTGGGCAGCTGCTGGAATGGGAAGTCACCTCCTTGTTCTCCTGTTGCTGCTTTTCCCTGCAGGTGTCAAACATGGGGATGTTTTCAGCCCTCAGCTGCCTCAGAGAGGTGTCATGATCAGGTAGGAATCTCTTTTTAACCGTGGCTCTTGTTTCTTTTGGCTCTGTCAGCCTCCAGAAGGCCAATCCTGTTCAGTGTCTCAGTGCTGAGGGAGAGGAGCAGCTGGTTTGAGGATGGGCTCAGGATTTTTATTTTTTTTTCCCCAGCTGTGGGATGTGCTGGGTGGTTTTTTGGGGGAGAAGGAAGTAGGGGTGACAGTGGTGGCCACACCAAGAGAGAGGTTTGGTTGTGGCAGGTCTAGTTTGGGGTGATTTTTTTGTCACTCTTCTCTTTCCCCCTTGGACATGAGCGCTGCACTGAGCTGTGCGTTTGTCCCCAGTTAAATTGTCACTGTCCCCTAAGCTCAAGGGAAGAGAGGAAACAACTGCTGGGCTGGCATTTGTCACCAGGAGATCACAAAGCACACGATAGAGGAAGTGCTGGTGGCTTCCCTGTTTTCCAAAGCTTAAAACTGAGAAACAAAAGGAGTTTGGCACCTGACAGTGGAAGAAAGTTTGCAAAGCTTCCAGCTCTTCATCTATCCCAGTCTGGCTGCTGCAAAAGGAGTGGGGAAGGAAACCGAGATGCTGTCGTGTGTCAGAATCAGCCTTGAAAGATCCATTTCTTCTGCAGAAGGGGAACTTTGGGGAATTGTGTGGGGCACTGTGGCTAATCCAGCTCGCCTCCCTTTCTCTCCTGACAGTTACTACACACCACCAGAAGACTCCCGTGGCCAGGGAAAACGGGAGAAGCGAGCTGCCTCGGTGGTAAGCCCGACTTAGGCGTAGCTTCACTTTGTTTTCTGGGGGGGGTAGAACTCGTCTCCGCTCGGCATCGAGATCCAGAACCAACGTTTGAAGTGTGGAAATCAGAAATACTTCACCTCAGTCTCGGCTTGAGACCTGCAAGCGCGGGCTTGGCCGGGCTCCTGGCTGTTAATGCAAGCCCGAGGGAAGTCCTGCCTCTCTGGGCACGGTGGGGATGCAGTCACCAATCAAAGGTGACTTTGGAGTTTGCCGCTGGGATGTGCTTTGCACAGCCCCTCCCAGTTTCTTGCAGGGTTCTCTGCTCCGTCCCCCAGCAAAGCCCTTGTGCTTCTCTCTTACGCCCCGTCCTTGTGCCTGGCAGGGCCAGCGCGAAGCTGAAGTCCCCCAAGGAAAGTTATTCCAGTTCCATGTGACACCTGTCCTGTCCAAGGACCTCTTTTTTGTGGACAGCGAGCCACGGCCGTGCCCAGCAAGGCCAGCAGATGATCTGGCTCCACTGACAGAGGTGGGTACCTGTGCCCAGCAGCAAGCCACTGCTGTGGCTGGGTCAGCAAAGGCCTGCAAGTGGCTCCTTGCCCTGGCACTGGAGCAGCAATTGGAGGCCTTCTGGGAGGCTGGTGTGCTCCATGTGCTGTTCCACGAGCCCTTCCCCGTGGAATGCTCTCTTGCAGGCCATGGAGAGTGAGGTCTCCGCTGCCTTTGACAGCGGTGGGCCCGAGGACATCCTGAGCAGGGCCTTCAAGCTCACCGTCACCCGTGAGGACATCTGCACCCTGCAGCCCCTGGGCTGGCTCAACGACAGGGTATGGGATCCTGCACTTCCTGGGAAATCCCCCCCTCCTCCTCTCCCTCGCTGGCCACAGCAGCCTTGCAGGAGCTCCACTGCAGAGCCCAGAAATAGCTGTGCTCTGCTTATTTTGGGTGCCGTGTGGGCTGGTGTTTCTGGAAGCTTTCACTTGCACGATGCAGCTCCCAGGAGTCAGTCTGGGTTATTGGAGTGGCTGCGGGGGCTTTTAACCAACAGCACGAGTCCCCCAGTGTCAAAATTCTGGGAGCAGAAGCTGCCAAGCTGGAGTTTGCTCAGCTCGAGAGTGGCCAGCAAAGACATGTTGCTGTCTTTTTAATTTAGTGCCTTATTTCACATCTCATTTTGCTTCTCTCTCTCTCTTGTGCTCTAGATCATGAATTTCTACATGGGTCTTCTGGTGGAAAGAAGCAAGAAGGAAGGCTATCCAGCAGTCTATGCTTTTAATACCTTCTTTTATTCTAAGCTAAGCTCTACAAACCACAAAGGAGTAAAGAAATGGACCAAGGGTGTGGATATTTTTGAGCATGATGTTATTTTGGTGCCTATTCACCTCAAAATTCACTGGACACTACTGGTGAGTCAAAGTGGCTCTTTATTTAGGGGATGGGGAGAGCATAACCAGCAAGCAAAGTCCTTTTGTGTTTGGGGTGTGCTTTGTCTCAGTCACCTTTAACCCCCAGGTGGTGGACCTCAGAGAGAAAACCATCAAGTACTTTGACTCCTTGGGACAGAGAGGAGACCACATTTGTGAAACTGTCTTGTGAGTAGCTGCTTTTTTAAAACGCTCTTTTGGTTGTTTTTAAGGCCTTCTCCCCTCCCCACGTGAAGTATTTCTGCCCTGTCCCATGGTGCTCCTCACTTTGCACCTCTTCTGTTCTGCTCAGTGTCTTTTGAATCCCCTGGAATGTCAGAGGTGCAAGGTTTGCACATGTCCTGCACACCCTGACGTGTCTTGGTCAGTAAAAACCCTTCATCCAGCAGCTTTGTAGGGTGAGAGCAGCCCCACGGAGACAAAGCCCAGTGTGTCAGAGGTTGGGAAAGGCCCTCCAGGGTCATTGAGTCCAACCCATGACTGATCCTCACCTTGTCACCAGCCCAGAGCCCTGTGTGTGGAGCCTTCTTGCCCTCCACGCTCCCACCCAGCTTGATGTCACCTACACAGGCACTGATGGTGCCCAATCCCCTCCTCCAGGTCCTGGATAAAGAGATTACACAGTGCTGGCCCCACGCTGGGTCCCGGGGAGCCCTGCTCTCACAGCCTCTCACTGTGTCTCTAAATTTGATGGTTTTTTTCCTCCACATTCCTTAAATCCACTGCTGTGAGGGTCCTCTGGTATTGCACTGTGATTTATCTTCCTGTCACCTTTCAACAGCTTTTTTTGGGTTTTTTTTGTGTTGTTGCCCTAACTCAGAGAGGTGAAAAGTGATTTTTGTGTTGTTTTCAATAGAAAATACCTGGAAGAGGAGAGCAGGGAGAAAAGAAACATTGAATTGACTGCTTCTGAGTGGACCCTTCACAGCATGAGGGCAGAGGTATGGGAGCAATGCCTGGATTTGGAATGGGAGCTAGAACCCCTCGTCCCAGAGGGTTTCACACTCTGCAGGCAAGCAGAGAAAGGCTGTGCAGTTACCTGGGGCTCTTCCTTGGGTCTGGGAGTGGTGAATGGACTTATGGGAATAGATTTTCAGCAGTAGGTGTGGGTAATGTGCTGCTGCTGCTCCTTGAAGGCAGTTAAAAATTCTCCACGTTCTCTGTGCTCCTCAGGAAATCCCTCAACAGAATAATGGAAACGACTGTGGAGTTTTTGTTTGCAAATTTGCCGATTTCATCTCCAGAGACAAACCCATCGTCTTCACCCCGGTGAGAGGAGTTGTGTAAAACAGCTCCAGCCTTTTCCCACCCACGTGCAAGAGCCAGGGGAAGCTGCCCAGCAGCTGGGGCAGGGGCAGGAGGGTTTGCTCCTCGTGTCTGGTGTCTGTTTCTTGAGCCAGATCGTGCAGTTGTGGAATCCCAGGGTGGTTTGGGTTGGGAAGGGACCTTAAAGCTCATCCCATTCCAATGCCAGGATGGCTGCAGCTGCCGTGGTTTGGGATATCTGGCCCCCTTTCTATCTCTGGTGAAACAGGTTTCCCCCTTGGAGCAGCTGGTTCTTTTCTGATGTGGTGATCTTTAATAAATGTCCCTGTGAAGAAATGGGGTGTCGTTGGGTGCTCACCCTCGTGTGAAACGCACCAAATGCTCAAATACAGCTTCCCATTCAAGAATTCCCTGGGTCCTAGTGGAGATTTCCTGCCTCTTTCTCCCCTGGCTTCCCCTGTGATGGATTTTTCCTGTTTCTTTTCAGGAACACATGCCTTATTTCCGCAGGAAGATGGTGTGGGAAATAATCCATCAGCAGCTGCTGGGAGACATGCACTGTTAGGAAAACACTGTTCTGTAAAAGAGTAGTATTTATTTCATATTGTTTAGACCAGATAAGATGAATATTAACTTATGTAAGAGCCTTATTGTACGGGAAGGTTACCTGTTAATAAAATAATTTATTTTTTAATTGAAAGCTGATTTGCTGTCTTGGTGTGGTTTTTAACTTGCTTAAAGAAGTGGGACTGTCTCTTCTCCTGCTGGCTGTGGGGACACCCCTGCCCCAAAGCCCCACACGATCCCAGCAGAGCTGCAGAGGGGCTTTGTCTGTCTTTGCTTTCACTGATTGAACCAATCTGCCCCAACCTCAGGGCTGAGTCTCCAGAGGATGAACAACTCCAAACCCACTTATGTTTTATCCCTACAAATCATTAATCGGGGATAATTAATCGTGCCTGAGGGTGCAGAAGAGCTGAGTGCAAGGACGCAGCAGCTGGGAATATTTGAGGTGTCCTTTCCCCCTTCCCTTTGCTTCTCCCTGTTTGGGGCTGCAGTTTTGACTCTCCCAGGTGCCACCAGAGCCACTGTCCCGGGGCAACATTCCCAGTGCTGGAGGAGTGGGAGGGAAGAGCCCCTGCTCTGGGGCTCAGGGAGGGGGTGTCCTTCATTGTGGCACCTGCCACCATCCCAGGCCCTGCCTCCACAGGCCATCCCCATGCCCTCTGGCATCTTTCCCTCCTGGATCTTCCATCCAGGGATGTGAAGAGTGGGCGAGGGTGGCTTTGTGATGCCGACGCTTCCCAGGTCCCAGGCCATGCCTCCCACCCGGCATGCAGCCCTTCCCTGCCTGGCCGCAGGGACCTGGGCACCAGCGAGGAACTCCCGGCCGCCACCACCGCAGGGGACCCCAAAGAAAGCAACAGAGAGCAGGCTCAGGCTCTGGTTAGCTGGATATATTTCTCTTTTTTGTCTCGGGTTGGTTTTCACAGAACACTTTGCAGTAGAGGAAAACACGGATTCGCAGCCCACGGGAGCGGCGCTGGCAGCGGCACCTCCGCTCCCATCCCTGCTCTTGCCCGTCGGCTTTCACTGCTTCCATCCATCACCTGCATTTGCTTTAAACCCTTTTTTTGCTTGTTTGTTTTGTGTGTGTTTTGGCTTCTTTTGTTTTCTTTTTTTGTTTTTTTTTTTTTTCCTTTTTAACCATTTCTCAAGCTTTCTCCGAAGGAACAGCCACTGGCTCTTGGCTTGCAGGAGACTACGGAAGAGCTCTGGGACATTGGGGGATGGTTTCCTTCTTCCACCTCGCAGCTGACTTGGTCAAGATCGTTTTTCCAACTCGGTTTTTTTTTTATTACAAAAATAAAAAAATGCTCCAACTATCAGTTTTACAAGGCATACAAAAATCTCTAAAAGGGCAACACAAGCGCAAGGTGCTGAGGTACGAAAACCTGAGGTAGTTTTTCTCTGTGTGTGTGTGTGTGTTTGCGTCGGGAGGGTTATTTGGGTTCTTTTTCATTTGGAGCCAATTTTGCTGGTTGGGTTTTTCCAGCCCTGGGCTGACAACCTCTTGTAAATCCATTTTTTTTCACCCATTTCTCCCCCTCTTCTCCCTTCAACTGGGATGTCTCCCCAAACATCCCGGTCCAAAGCGGGCAGGGCTGGTGCTGCCCATCATTTTCCAGGGATGTCAGTGCTGGGCAGTGACGGAGAGAGGACAGACAGACAGGAAGGGGGGACAGAACGGATGCAAACCCTGCTTTTGGAGTCCAAAGCAAAGAGGAAAAGGTGTGTGAAGGAGAGGAACAATTCCTACACGAGGAATCTTGGCTCCTACAGGCCCTGCTCTTCTCAAAGCCCTTCAGAAAATGCTTTTTAACAGTTATTTAGTATTATTTTTCCCTGCTGACGATCCTACAGCTCTGCTCTAACGGTGCATTAGAGAACCAACGAACCAGCTCCTGCCATTAAACCTCTAGAAAAGCCTGCTTTTGCTACAAACAAACAGCCCCCTCCCCCCCACCCAA